>JAYXIM010008694.1:0-27306 GCA_037575425.1 Anastrepha fraterculus | reverse complement strand
CACGAGCAATGAAACCCTCCATACTACATATCAAAGCGTTTGAAAAAACTGGGACGAAGAACGCATGTCAAAGATGTGGGAAATTGCAATAATTTGCCCTCTACATAAAAAAGGCGACGCGTTGATTTGTGAAAATTACCGTCTCATAACTCTTTTAAATAGCATTTACAAAATATTCTCATATTTTTCAAACGCTAAATTTAAACCACAATGCTAAATTTTTAGCTACCAGACCGGTTTTCAAGAAGCAAGGTCAACGATTGACCGAATTTTCGTACTAAGGCAGATATTGGAAAAGTGTCATTAATAGAATATAAGGACGTATCATCTTTTCAGAGATTATAAAGCAGCTTACGACAGCATAATTCGAAACCAGCTCTTATCAGTGATGACCGAGTTCGGTACTCCCGATAAGTAAAAACCGCTTGACGCGCTCGACTAATCACAACGTAAGGAACGTCATACGAGTTCAAAATGATCTGTCGCGAAAATTCGTCACCCTGAACGGACTCCGAGAAGGAGATGTGCTCTTATGTCTTCTCTTTTGATATTGTCCTTGCAAAAAACTCAGACGTAAACACAAAGGGAACTATTTTATTTAAAACGGTTCAGCTGCTGACTTACGCGAGCGACAGAGCCATTATTACATCAAAGCTGCTTAATTTGAAAGTACGGGAAGAGCAGCAAAAAATATAGGCTCAGAAATAAATGAAGCCAAAGCAAAAGCGCTTTTTCAAACTCTTCGGACTATGTCAGACCCAATGTGGGTTAGTCTTTTGCATGCCGGATAAAAGCGAATAACGGAAGTACTTCAATCATGAACCAGAAAAACTATACGTGAACCCGTCTGTAATAACCACAATAATGATCAACAGATTGAGATGGGTAGGTCAAAAATTACGGGATAATACTGATTACCCACCGCAATCAATACTCTTTGTAAAGTGCCACAGCCCCGCCGCTCACATGGCTTGACGGTGTAGATGAAGACGCAGGTTCCTTGGGATTTCGGGCATGGAGGGAGGACGCAGTCAATATAATTGGAAGCATGCCAACAATAATGATGATATATAAAGGATTTTTCAATTGACGCGGGTCGATTTTGGCGCCCTGTGGCAGCCATTTTTTTTTGTGACATCTGTCAAGTCTTTTGTTTATTATTAAGTTGTTTAAGGCAAATCATCATGACAAGTTACAAGATTGAACAGCACGTTCAAATGATAAAACTTTATTATCAAAATGAGTGTTCATTAAAGCAAACGTTGCGTGTATTGCGGCCATTTTTCGGTAGACGTGGTGGCCCTTGAACCATATGGACATAGACGACATGTGGTTCCAGCAGGACGGCGCTACGTGCCACACAGCAAACGCCATTTTATTCCATTTCAACATCTACCCGCCCTTATTGAAAACCCCTATATTTGTATTTTTGAAATTTCTTTGCTTTGCTTGTTAAGTTGCCACATCTGTGATTAACATTCCTACCAAAAATTGTACCACAATTGCTTGACATTTGTAAAAATTACGCCGTCTTGAGTAAATCTACCTCTTCACGTTTTTTCGATTTTTTATTTTGTATTAAATTTTGCGTTAAAATGGATTCAATGGTGCGAAAATCTTAGAAATGTTTTGAAACTTTTTCGCTGATAATGCTTTAATAAAAACAGCCGTTTATCAGTGGCACAATCGCTTCAGAAGAGGTCGTGAGTCCTTCGGGGATGACATACCGTCTGCGTAGCGTTAGGTCGAAAACTGATGAAAACATCAATAAAGTGAAGGAAAAGTTGATCAAGAATCACATAGGAGTGTTGGCAGAGGACTTGAACATTACTTATGGATCCGCTCAGGACATTAATGATTTGGGTATGCGTTGTGTTGCTGCAAAGTTGGTCCCAAGGACCAGAATTCCATCAAGAAACGGACCGCATTGATATCGCCAAAGGCATGATTTCTAAGGCTACATCTGACCTAACGCTCATCAAAGGCAGCATCACTGTAGAAGGTGTGTGCGAGTATGAGTACGACACACAATCCTTGTATCCTTTTCGCATTCGACCTATAAAGGAAATTTAACGAGGTACATGATAACATCAGGAAATTTACCGAGGTACTCTAAATATCTTACTTGAGTTGATGCAACTGCTTTGGAGAATACTAGCTGGACATCAAATTTCTGGATACACAAATAAAAGGAAACATCAAGGAACTATTATGAGAAAACTTAGAATCGACTTTCGTTGTTCTTTTTACAGTTCGGAAGCAAAAGAATACACCTATTAATTGAGGCAGTAAATCTCTCTTGTACGAGTGAGATCATACAAATTTTGACGTCACTGTCCTTACTGTTTTTAAATTTTTGACTTTTGACTTTTTAATATAATTTTTTAGAGATTGGAGGTACTTTTTCCAATAGGGTCTTTTGACAGATCACGCGTGACTACTGTCAAACTAAATACATAATTTTTTCAGAATTCATTGACATTTCATCATGGAAAGACTTACGCCTCGACACCGTTTACAAATCGTATAATTCTATTACGAAAATCGTGGCTCTGTGAAAAGTGTTTAACGCGCGCTCAGTCCAACTTATGGTGTACATAACCGTTTTACCGAACGCATTAAACCGGCAAAATTGAGAATTATTTTACATTACCGGATGATACTCAACCAATTAGCCCACGTACAGCCCAAGATAACGAGAATATTGTGGCTGTAAATCAGAGTTTTGCCAAAGACCGGGAAGAATCGATTGAACAACTTAGCCTTATGACATTATGGCGATTTTACGATAAGATCTTGGTATTAAATGGTATCTCGTTTC
Organism: Anastrepha fraterculus; assembly: GCA_037575425.1. Taxonomy (NCBI): domain Eukaryota; kingdom Metazoa; phylum Arthropoda; class Insecta; order Diptera; family Tephritidae; genus Anastrepha; species Anastrepha fraterculus. The sequence continues at coordinate 24,485 of JAYXIM010008694.1, read as the reverse complement.
GGACCAGTGGATTGTTCGCCAAGATCGTGTGACATCACCCCTTTAGACTTTTACTTGTGGGGGTATGTAAAGTTTAAATGCTTTGTGGATAAATCAGTTTCGATTGAGTTATCGGAACCCAACACTACTAAACTTATTCACGAAATATCGACTGGAATCCTCCAGCTAGTCGCTAGTCATTCAAAATTCGGCGAAGTTGCGGCCAACATCTATCTATCTATCAAAACTATCTACACAAAACTAAGAAAGATTGCCCAATCAACTTGAATTTTTATTTCAATTTAAAATCCGATACCTTTAAATTGAATTGGGTTCCCGGTCATAGCGGCATAGAGAGAAACTGCTGGGCTGATGAGCTAGACAGGGAACTTTGGGGTTCCCCTGAGAACCGGTGGTCTGCTCCTGGAAAGATGGGCCTCGAGTCAACTCAGCGAGCGCTGGGCTAGTGCGCAAACGTGCAAGGTCGCGAGATCATTCTGGCCACGGGTAGATCGGGGACGCTCAAGGGAACTCCTAAGGCTAACAATGCCCCAGCTCTCAAATTTGGTGGGCATCCTTACCGGACATTGTCCGTTAGGTGTTCACGCCGTAAGACTTGGGATTATCTCAAGTCCGTTCTGCAGAAACTGTCTGGAGGACGAGGTGGAATCATCTCAACACCTTCTTCTCATCTGCCCTGCTCTCGTCTAGGAAAGACTTAGAAATCTGGGCTGCCACTTTTTCGCTACGCCTGAAGTTCATTAGTAGCTTGTTACGGCTAACTACGAACGCAAATCAGCCCCCGTCGGCGCCGTCGTAAAATGTATGGTCATTATCGTATCTAATCCCAAGGCTCCTTCTTCCTTCCCTCTCCTTTCTCCTCTCCCATGTATAGCACCACAACGGACGAATTTATTAACATTTATCCAAGTGAGCCCTTTAGCTAGGGCAACCATTTAACCTAACCTAAATTGACCAACCTTTATAATTCACACAGAGTTTTTCACATGCCAGTTTTTGGAGACCAGTAATATAAGTACGATTTCGGAAATTAAGGTAAGCAATTTTACTGCCGTTTATATTCGTTACAGGTTCCAAATATTACGTCGCTTGACATGGTGAATTTTTTGTAATCATATAAAAATGTTAAAAGGAGCTGAAGATGTTTCCCTTTAAAAAACGCCATACAAAAATTTTCAACATCAAATAATTCTTAAAATTATAAATTTTTGATTTTTCTTAATTTTCTCAGTTTACGTCTTATTATACTCCCGCCTACATCTACGCCATTTTTCGGAAAAATGTACGACACATCTTAAATGCTTAGATCAATTAACATGGAAACGCTCAGAATTAAGTTTCAATGAGAAGAGCTTTTGCAGTTGACCGATGTTATTGTTCTTTATATAGTAATAAGCACCTGTCTTTCCAGATTCTTTTCTTTCCATTATTTGCGTTCTCTATGAAGAAAAATAATTCCAGATGATGACTAAAAGGTGAAGGATAAAGCAAAAGCAACATTGACATTTAATTTTATTCAAAGTGCATTGCGCAAAAACGATTGAAATTGACGTGAATGCTCGACAAAGTTTTGCAACGGCAATAAAAGCAATGGTTTTCGAAGCTCTGCTAGTTTCTATTATAGCAGCCACTCTGTCACGTTGGTTAGCCTTTCAGCTGCCTGCTAGCAGTCTTGTAGCTACACGACGAGAGACTTTTTAATGTTGCTGCTGCTGATGTCGGTGTTGTAGTTGATGGCGTTGGCGTTGGTGTTGCCTCTGAAAGGCGATTACGGTAAACGTCAAAGTGCAGTAATTGGAATTGAACAATGAGAGCGCCGTTGGTGGACGACACATTGACCAAGAAGCGACAGAGGCTGCTTACAATATGCAACGTGCTGCGTGCAACATTAGGCGTCATAATATCGGCTTATGTGCAACTTTAAGACTGCAAGTGAACACATTAAGTGCTTTGTTATTTTATTGGTATTGGTCTACTGGTGCATACGAGTATGTTGTTCCAGAGCTTGATCTAAATACCCAGTTGGGCTTGCATGCTGCACAATGCGGGTAGCTGCAGTGGAAATGTGAACTTGAAGCAAATTTTGAAAGTTTCGTTGAATGGGGAATTACAAGTTCGAAAAATTAGGTTTGAGAGATTAAAAGAATACTTGCTCCAAACAGTATTAAGAACAAGTTCCTCAAGCGGTATCACAATGAGATATGAGCTTAAGTATGTTCCACAGGACAACTGCTACGACCTAGCCTAACCTAACCACTATGAGTATGTACGGCTACGATTTCAACCCGTTGCCAAATTATAAATGCACTCTTATTCTTATATAAAAATATACTTAGTACTATCACAAAATCCAAAGCAAAGTCTCAAACAGCAACAGTTTTTAAAATTTAATCCAGTCTTTCAACTTTTTAATCAGAATTTTTAGTATTTGTTTGCGTATGCAGTTTTTTAGTACTTTTAATTTTAATATAATAAAGTGCAAGTTTCAAGTACATATAAATTACCGTTGATTTTTGACAATTTTTTTGCTTAGGTGTTGCGCCTTTCATCTATACAAAGTGCATACACGATTTTTCGTATACAAATATATACAAGAAAAAGTTTAGCACCGTGAACAAAAAAAATTGCTCAATGCCACAGAATTGTGAATTTTATTACAGATGCGATTGAAAGAAAAGAATACTGTTCTGCAACCTTTCTCGACGTACAACAAGCATTCGACAGAGTTTGGCATATGGGACTACTCTTTAAAATTAAAAAACTTTTACCAGCGCATTTTTACTTAGTGCTTAAATCTTATCGACAACAGAAAAGGTAGAAGTGGCGACTTTTGCTGATCATCATCCAGCCTTCATCGATTCTAGTGAGTCCCCTGCAGAGGCCTCCTCCCTGCTACAAAATCACTTACACACTTTGGAAACTTGGCTCAATAAATGGATAATTAATATTAATCATGAAAAGTCTATTTATGTTGCATTTACACTAAGAAGAGAACAATGTCCTCCAGTGTATTTAAATGGTCATCAAATTCCTACTAGCGACACAGTCAAGTACTTGGGAATGCATCTTGATCGACACTTGTTAATGCACCTTGGTTTATCACAAACGAAGCCATACACATGGATCTAGGTATTCCATTTGTTAAGAGAGAAATCTCAGTATATTCTAAGAGATACATTGAACGATTGTCAAATCATGTAAACACAAATGCTATTTGCTTGTTGGACACAACCAATGAAATTAGACGATTAAAGCGCAATCATGTCTTAGACTTGCCATTCCTTTATATTTGTCAATTTAATAATAATAATAATAAAAAAAAAAAGCGCTAAATATGAAATTGTTGATGCTTCAATTAATTTAAAATTCGAATATAAGTTATACATGAAATAAGTTATACAATTTTCGAGTAAAAATTAAATCTAATAACATAAAATATGCATAAGAATTGTAAAAAGAAAAAATTCTATAGTTTTCTATGTAGTTTTGCACCAGTGTAAATTCTATGCTGTCATTAGGTAATAAGATCTCTTTTGCTGAATATCTGTATTCTAAGATAGATTGCAAAAAAAGTATTTCCATTTAAAAAAAAAAAAAATGTGGTTATTCGCTAGACAACAAAACCAAAAAGCCCGTTTTCATTTTTTTACTCTCTTCTATGTTTCCTCAGGCTAAGCTCCGGTGCAAATTAGCCGATATTGGCAGGGAGGCCTCTTTTCAGAGAGTAATTTCAATTACTTTGAAGTAATAGTAAATATTTTTCCGGAAAATATGGAAGTTAGGTATGCGTAAGGATTTTCAAACTATGAAAAAATATATTCATTTTAGTCATATTCTGAACATGGTATATATTTTAGGCTTTTGAAAATATACCTGAACCTAATAGAATGGTGATAACCTATTTTGAATTTCACGCCATATTTTTGTTCGCCGTACAGTGTTGCTGCTTGACGGCAATAGTGGGCACATTTAGGTTTGATAATGGAGAATTGAACGATTGCACCATACATAGAAGTCGCAGGAATAAGCCAATAATTGCATAGAATTATGATATTATATTTGCTCAACGAATGATAAAATTTAGTCGAGATTACCAGCGTCCAATCAAATAAAGAAAAGAAGAATCGATGGAATTTTTTAAGCAACGTAACCTCACTGAATATCATCTCCTAAGCACATTTTGTATATATCTACATATGTACGTACACACTAATCCTTTTATTAAAAAACATCAAATATTTTTAAACATACTGTATACCTTTTCATTTTTTCCCACTCTAAAATTAGCGACCTTAATGGCTGCAATTAGGGACAGCCTACACATGCAAGTAAGTCACTTCTTTAACTTTTCTTAAGCATCATCCGTGCAAATACATCTGGTATGAATACCTTTTTTCTCACGCGACTACCTTTTTTCTATTTCAGGAGTATTTCACTTATGTCTAAAATTTATTGTTTGATTTAAAAAGACAATGTCAAACTTCGAACTGAATTTCTGCCATGAAAAAGCTGATCATAAAAAGTCAGCTGCCGTTTGAAGGCGATATAAAACTGGAGGTCCCACCATTTATGGAGAATATTACGAAACAGGTCAGAAATAAGAGAAGAAGCTCGGCCAAACACCCACCAAAAGGGCGTAAGCTGCAATTATATAAAAGGGGATCAATTTAAAAGGGTTGGATTTTAAATTGAAGCAAAACAACGAAAATTCAAATCAATGGGATAAACTTTATTGTTTTTGTGTACAACCGTTCAAGGAATTTATTTTTTAAAGATAATCCTTTTCAAATATTGACCGCAACTGCGCCGCAATTCGGTCATCCGTAACATCACTTTTGAATGACTTGCTGGAGGATTTCGGTCGGCATCTCGTGAATAACTTCAGTAATGTTGGCTTTCAATACCTCAATCGGAGATGGTTTATCCACAAAGCATTCAGACTTTACATACCCCAACAAATGAAAGTCCAAAGGTGTAACATCACCTGATCTTCGTGGCCAACCCACTTGTCCGAGACAAGAGATAAATTACGCGCCGAAATTATGTCGTATTAACGTTATTCTTTCTCGAGCTGTATCGCAAGTAGTGCCGTGTTGTTGGAACCCAATGTTGTGGAGATCATGGGCTTCAATTTGCGATATCAAAAATGTGTTTGTCATGGCGCGACAGCGTTCGCCATTCACTGTTACATTGGTGCCAACCTCTTCTCTGAAGAAATATGCGCCGATGATTCCTCGAGCCTAGGAGCCCACACCAAACGGATGTTTTGGCTGCTCTTACATGGCTTTGAGTTGCTCTTTAGCCCAAAAAGGCAAGTTTGCTTATTTAGCTAGTCATTAAACGAAAAATGGACCTCATCACTGAAAAAAATTCGTGCTTCAAAATGCGGATCATCCGTGAAATTTCCAAGAGCCCAATGACTTGAATAATGATGCTTTGGAAGTTCGGGTGGTATCAAATCTTGGACTAGCTATATTTTTTATGTTTTAAAACCAATATCTTTCCGTAAAATTGCCCAAGGAGTGCCATAAGATAGGCCAAATTTTTGAAATCGGCGCCTAATTTGTTCTTCTGGGTCTTCGGCAAAACTCTTATTTGCAGCCGCAATTTTCTCTTCACTTTGGGCTAGACGTGCTGTAATCGGTTGAGTTTCATTCAATTATGAAAAATTATTCTGAATTTTGCCGATGAATTGTCGAAAAGAGTGTCATTGAAATGTCAATTAATAATGAAAAAAATTAAGTATTTAGTGTGACAGTAGTCATGCGTGATCTGTCAAAATACCCTATTGGAAAAAGTGCCTCCAATCTGATCGGTCCTGATATGTATATACTTACACTACCGGTCAAAAGTTTGGGTTCACTTACATTATTTTGGAATTTTACACAATCAAGTCGGCTTATTAGTGGTTTTTGTTTTTAAACGTGCGTTCTGCTACTAGTTTGAGTTTAGGAGATTGTTATTGTTTACAAAGTGACTGTGGGAGACGCGTAAATCAAGCATGAACGGGTTATGACTTGCTGCATTCTGTGCGTCTAGTGCCTATTACGCGTAACGTCTTATTGCTGCAAAACTCGCTTCAAGAGTTATATTTCTAATTGTTGGTGTCATCTTTGTTATCAAAAAGGTAAGTAAAACAATTTTTTGTATTCCAAAAAATAACTGTTTTACAAAAACTTACATACAAGTCGACGTTATACAAAAATTATCTTCTAATTATTAAAATTTAAATAAAACTACATATTTCTTGTTTTATTATTTTAAATGGGTCGGAAAGCAGAGCTTAGTTTAGAAACACGAGCAGTCATTGTAGCACTACATGGAGAAGGCTATTTAACGCGAAAATTTGCTTCGAAATGTAATGTCTCTCAAAATGCTGTCATGAGAACGTTACAAAGAAAGAGCGGTACTGGGTGCAATCAGAATCGTCATCGTTCTGAGAGTCCTAAAACTACATCAAAAGGAGAGGATAAGTTCATATGTGTTGTAAGCAAAAACAATCGTTTCTAACAGACCTTGAAATTCGCGAACAACTTAATTACTCGCGCGAGGCTCCAGTATCTGTTTCGACGATAGAGCGACGACTAAGAAACTACGGCCTAAAAGGGTGCGTCACCACCAAACAACTTTTACTTCGAAAGCAAAATAAAGTAAAGAGACTTAATTGGGCTAAAAAACATAGAGAATGGACAACTGAACAATGGTCTAAAGACTTGTTCACGGACGAGTCCAAATTTGAAATTTTCAACAAACGACGCCGCCATGTCATTGAACGCATGATGAACCAATGTGTTGTTCCCACAGTTAAGCATGGTGGAGGGTTAGTGTTAGTCTGGGGATGCTTTGCTGGAGACAAAGTTGGAGACATTGTGCAAATTAAGGGTATCATGGACAAAAAAGTCTACCACAACATACTTCAACGGCTTTTCCGCGTGGAAAAAGACTTGTGGGCAGCGGATCCGTTTTCCAGCAGGATAACGATCCTAAGCACACTTAAAAATTTTGCCAGCATTACATTGCATCCAAAGAAAATCAAAAACAACTCAAATATATGGAATGGCCTCCTCAGTCGCCGGATTGTAACCCGATCGAGTTGCTGTGGGACGAGTTGGTCAGAGAAGTAAGAATATTGCAACCTACTAATACAAAACAACTTTGGACATTTCTACAAAATTGCTGGAATCAAATAATAGCAGAATCTTTGCGTAAACTAATTGATAGGATGCCCAGAATATGCGTTGCTGTAATACGAGCCAAAGGCGGATGTTTTGAGGAATCGAAAATATGAACAAATACTTGCGGGTTTCATTAAAAGTTAACATATTTTGAATTAAACACAATTACTTTCTGTAAAATAACAATATTAAAAAATCTTTGACGAAGAAACTCATGATTATTTGAAAATTTTTTACAATTTTTCAAGTGACCCCAAACTTTTGACCGGTAGTGTATATAGACCAGGAGCCCAACATTGGTAATATCAGCACAAGCAAAAAATGTTCTGGGTTAAGAAAATATGTATAAGTACATACATTGAATCTGTGTGGAATTGAAATATATGTGTTTCCGTTGTACTGTACGTTAAATTATATTTATATTGTAGTAAGTGAAGTTATATTCCGATATATGTACAATAAGTAGAATTTGTTTCACTTGGCTGAAAACACCAAAAGCCAATACGTGTTTATTCCGATCACATTGCTATTCTATGCATGCGGCCCTAAACTTTATTTATCCAATCGTATTAAGAAACAACTAGGAAGTATTACCCTTGAGTCGCAGAAACTGACACCGGCTATTAGCTGGTTATTCTTTAAATTATTTCTTCCTCATCGCTGCAGATTTAATGGCGCACAACCTTCATAAATCGCGCAAGAGTTTATACAAAGTGCATACCTATATATATATGTATGAATGCATGTACTTGTATACTAAATAGTATGCCACATTCACACCACACAAACGCTCACCATGCCTTGAAGATATCGCTAACGCTCACACTTAGCATTGGAGGCAGACGGCAAACAAACAATAGGAATTGTGTTACTTCACCATCGACAACAACATATGAGCGTATTATTCAATGATAAACTTAATTATAGATCATCAGATCTCAATTATGACGGTATAACTTCTGCTGTTCTTCAGCGAATCGGCACGCATATCGATAAGCCAATTGTACTCTCAAGCGCTTGACCCCTAAAGTCAAGTCCACTCAGCAGCCTGTTGTTTAGTCAGCCATAGTCACTTTTAATTGCTATTTTGACTCCCACAATGAGCGTGCGCGGTGCTGAATGCTTGTTTTTTTTAACAGATTTTTATCTAAACTGGTGAGGCATTTCTTCGTGAGCTTTGGTGCTGGGCTTTTGCGTTTACCTCGACTTATTCGACTACAATAATCGCTATTTAATTTTGATTAATGATTTCAGCATATGTTTGTGTTAATAGACAACGAATGCGCGAAATGAAGAGAAAAACATATGAATAAATATGTGAATAGATTGGAAATAAAAGGCCATGAGTTTGCTACAGTAGCAGAAAATATTTCCGATATGCAAACTCATCTTAGTAAATGAAATTTTTACGGATTTTTAGTTGGTTTAGATATGATTGAGAATGGATATGTTAAATGGCAATATTGTTATGTAATCAGTTTTTGTAAGAAATATAAAAAAACGACACCGTTGGACTTCTTTCTTTGGGGTTATTTGAAAGAAAAGGTGTACGTCGATAAGCCAGCAACAATTCAACAGCTAAAGGATGAGATAATTTGGCACATTAACGGCATAGAACCTCAATTATACCTCAGCGTCATCGAAAATTTGGACCATCGGATGGAGGTGTGCCTGTTGGGCAATATTTTGTTTTATACGTAATTGAGCCATACCAATATTATCATAGTAATGAGAAATGGCAATAATTTCCTTAACCCTAGACGGACATTCTTCGTCGTTTCGACGATCGACGCTCGATTGCATTTAAGTGTTTATTATAATTTCCGTTAATTGTTTTTCTTTAATTTTTCGTACAGCTTTAGTCGTTGCTGAGCTTTGGTTGTGAGCGTACGTTTATCTGTGCTAGTTGCTTGTAAGTACCGTTTTAAAAAATTTGCGTCGTCGAAACGACGAAAAATGGCTTTTGTGTGACTTTTGCAATAAAATATTATATCGCTTTTAGGATTTTTTTTGTCTTAAAAACTTTTATATAATTCAATTCGACATGAAAAAACAAGCCTTTTCAACTGACGAGGAAATTGAAAAGTTTCTTGCTGAAGACGATGACTTAATAGATTCGGATGAAGATGATTATGCCAATCGCGAGCTAGAGACAGACTTGGGAGAGCTAAGGGACGAAGAAAATTCTTGTGAAGAGTTTCTGCAGACGAAGACGATATCCCGTTGAATGCTTGGAAAGTCTGATATAATTACTTTCTCAAAAACCATATTACGTGGAAAAAACCGTCATAAATGGTTGACGCAAAAAGCTACGTCTCATAGATATGGACAAAATATTGTACATCAAGTACGTGGTCCTACTCGCTTGTGCAAAAATATTGTGGATCCATAAGAAATTGTTGAGTGGACCAACGTCGAAATCAGCATACGATCGTGTATTAAATCCACTGAAGCGGCGCAAAGAACGATACAAACAATGAGGAAATTGAAGCTTTGATCGGTATGTCAGCTTTAACAGCTGCCATGAGTGATAACCACCTCTCAATTGCAGAGTTATTTGATCAGTCCTACTCTGGTTCAAACTACCTATCCACAATGACTCACAACCGATTAAAATTTCGAATGTCCTGCTTGCGGCTTGATGATAAGGCAGTACGCGACAAATTTGTTCCGATAAGAAAGGTATGAGATAATTTTAATCAAAAATGTCGGGAGAATTATACACCAGGGCCCTATATGACCATTGACGAGCAGTTTGTTCCGGTCAGAGGTAGGTGTGGTTTTAAAATGTTCATACCGAACAAGCCTGCAAAATATGGGCTCAAAATAGTAATGTTGTGTGACAGTGGAACAAAATACATGGTATAGGCTAAGCCATATTTAGGAAAGGGATCAAGCGATTCTAATTTACCTCTTGCAGAAAACTTTGTTAAAGAGCTAACAAAAAGCATCTACGGCACAAATCGAAATGTAATCATGGATAATGGGTTCACTTCAGTCTCCTTGGCTAAATCTCTTTTAAAAGAACCATATAAATTAACATTGGTTGGAACATTGCGATCGAACAAAAGAGAGATACCTCCAGATTTGAAAGTCAGCAAAGGTCGAAAATGTGGCACTTCAATGTTCGCCTATGACAACGAACGGACGCTCTTGTCATATAAGCCAAAACCGAATAAAATATATAGTTATATTATAATGTTACATACTACCATGATGCAAAGAATAATGAGATGGCGCCCATCGTGGTCCCGTTACTTTGCGCTCATCGAATTTGACAACTAGTTACGTGATTTTAGCTCCAGTATGGCCAGATTACCATTTTCGTAACTTGATTTATCATTTTTTTTTTGTTATTTTTATTATTTTGTGTCTCGGAGTTTTAGTTCTTTCTTCATGACATTTTCCTAGTTGTTCTAATTAAAATGTCATGTTTATAATTTTGTAAAATATACATTTTTTAATAATTATTTAAATAATTCACTCAGTTTTATTTAGCTTTACTTTTTTTTAACATCTGGTGGCATTGCCCGCGATTGCCGGTGTTGTTGGTGTTCTTCTGTTTTCGGCACTCAAATCTCTCTCTCGCTACTGCAGAGTTTCCTAGCTTTGGATATAAAAACGAACTAAATGCCCATTTAAAGAAAATAAAACACGAAATTTTTATTGTGTTACTTAAAGAACTTTGTATGCGTGACAAATTGTCTGTAGAATGTGCGTTTTTTTTAAATAAATGTGTTATGCTTATGTACAATTTAATTTATGAGTTTTTTTTTGTTAAGAACGACTTCACTCTTTTATTAAGGGAACGACTTTTTTGCTATTTTTGAAGTTATGCAACTAGATAAGGTACTCTTTTCGTAAAAATGTCAGTATAGTTTCTTTAGTATTTTCTGGAATTTTGTGGCTTATTTTTACAATGAATACATCTATTGATGCCCTATGTCCCACTAAAGATTAATGGCCGGGAGGAACGATTACACCTCTATAATTTCAATTCGCATTCAGTAAATTCAAAGGCTTTTTAAAATGTATAAAAAGGTTTTCAATCTTAAGAAGAGTTGAGAGAGGAGCATTTAATATTTTTGCATAGCCTTAAATGGAGCCAAAAATTAAATTTTCACTTTCAAATTATCAAATTTTTTAAGAGTAAAACAATTGTGAAGAGCAAATGGTTAATAACACTGAATGTAATGTTTATAATTTTGTAAAATATACATTTTTTAAAAATTAGTTCAATAATTCACTTAGTTTTATTTAACTTTACTTTTTTTTAAGATCTGGTCACATTGCAAATGATTGCGATTATTGTTGACGTTTATGAATATTCGTTTCTTCTTTGAATTGTGAGTTAATAAGAACAAACGGTAACAAACGTTTTAGTGAATATTTGCGCAAAAATAAGATAATTCGTGAAAGTGTACTCGTATAAGTGAAAAATAAGAAAACATGAAATGTGCAGTGAAAAATTGTGCTAGTAAGAACCTCAATAAAGCGTGTGATATAAGCTTTTTTATATTTCCAAAGGATGAGGCGCTCTGCAAACAGTTGATGCATTTCTGCCGGCGGGGAAATGCCTTCAATCCAAAAACGAGCTTTATATGTATGAAGCATTTTACTAGTGATAGCATTGAAAACCAACTAATGTTCGAAATGGGTTATGTATATAATGTGTAGATTTTAAAATAATTGAGTTCAATATGGTTTTTTCAAACGTCTTAGGATTTGCTAAAAATCGCCTTTTGAAGCGTGGTGCTGTGCCCACTATTTACACAGAGGATGTGGGTCCCCAGTACGCCGAAAATGTTAAAGGTGAAGAAGATAATAAAATCGTTGGCGAGTTACTTCAGCACATTCACAGATTGTTCAATCTTATCAGCGGCTGTGCAACAATATTAGCCACTATAAAATGTGTAGATCCACGACTTGGTTGAACAATTTAATATGATTTGCAAAATATTTAACATTTTCCCCACCATTTTTTCAAACTACTACATTTTATAAGAATCAACTAATTTTCATTAGCACTAAAATCTTTTCAGAGTGGCCTTTTTTAAACTTCTTTTGTATAATAATACAGTTTTTTTTTTTTAACCTAAAGTCTCGGTAGCCTTAAATTAAAAACAAAAAGAAACAAACACCAAACTTAAAAATTGTCGCATTTTCGGTATAAAAAAGCACTAAATTTATTGCGAAGATCAAATGGTTGGCAATACTGCACAACTCTGCAAACGTGACGTCACGTACGCTCTGATGGGCGCAATCTTCTTTATATCATTCTTGACATACTACTATACTTAGTTACTACTCTTAATTCTAACTTAATCTTACTCTTATATTTAATTACTTATGCTGACTCTAATGTAAACCAACAACTGCTTTACATACTTTCTCACACTCTACACCCACTCGCTTACTCACGCACTCAACATACACACAACATGCATTCCTACATTCATTGCTAGCTTTACTTTCTCCCATTCTCATTAAATGTAAAATATTAGTTAAGCTTTAAGTTAAGAAGAGTTTTTGTAAAAAGGAGAGTGAAATAAAGTTCTTTGACAGAAGAAGACGTGTTTTACTTCATTATTATATAATTTACTTGGTGTCGTCATGCAATGAAAATGGAACTGTGAACAGCATGACAAAGAAGCCACATATGATCGAGTTCTATAATTCAACAAAAGGTGGTGTAGACACCTTCGACCAAATGTGCAGCGTAATGAGTTGCTCTCGAAAACCCAACCGCTGCACAATGGCAGTATTTTTTTGTATACTCAATATGGCTTATATTATATAAATAGTTATGTTATATACCCCCCTAATACGTTCCAATTAGGACAGAAACCACTTAGTCGCAGAAAATGTGTAAAAGATTTGCACTCTGCTCTCATTCAAAAATACTTATATAAAAGACTTAATGTGGTAACCTTAAAAACGGCAGCTCTGTGCCTCATGTGCAAAATAAAGTTAAAGACTTATAAAACAGAGTTTTATTTTTAGTTTTAAGCATAAAATGTACCTTTCTAAAGTATAAATGAATTTTAATTTGATTACACCGGCACACAAAAAAAAAAAAGTGGGGAGTACTTTTGACTAGACCCATATATCCCTATGTATTTTGACGCGCTGAATCCGAATTCGGTGTCCGTTTTGCCCGTACACCCCCAAAATTTTAAGTAAATAGCGAAAAACCGTGAAACCCCATGAAAAATCGCTGAAAATCGCATTTATAGACGTTTGTCAATTTTAAAAACTTGTCTTATGAGTGTATTATACCTGATTTCAGTGTATTTTGACGCACTGAATCCGAATCCGGGGTTTGTTTTGCCCGTACACCCCCAAAATTTTGATTAAATAGGCTAAAACCGTGAAAAACCGTGAAAACCGTGAGAAATCGCTGAAAATCGCCTTTTTATACGTTGGTAAATGTTAAAAAGTTTTCTTACGAGTGTATTATACCTGATTTCAGTGTCAGGTATCAGGGAAGATGGGATGTCAACATGATGGAGGATTTTTGCTGGATGTTACAGAGAGACGAAAAAAAGAAGAACAAGAAGAGAAATAGAAATCCATTACATAGATCGTTTGAAGAAAAAAGAGTACGTTACAAAAGAAGAAGAACAGTGTAAGAGCAGCATTTCTCACATATTTTTCCATCTCTATCATAAGCACTCAATGAAAAATAAATGAAAAAAATTTATCATTTTATGCAATCACAGTCGCATATGTACAGTTTATGCAAAATCTGTAGTTAAAAGCAAAACGAACACCTAACTCGTATTAGGTACATTAAAATGAACTAAAATCATGTATAATACACTCACAAGAACATTTACCAATGTCTACAAATGCGATTTTCAGCAATTTTTCACGGGTTTTCGCGGTTTTTCGCTATTTAATCAAATCTTTGGGGGTGTACGGGCAAAACGGACACCGAATTCGGATTCAGCGCGTCAAAATACATAGGAATATATGGGTCTAGTCAAAAGTACTCCCCACTTTTTTTTTTGTGTGCCGGTGTTATTATTACTTTTTTGTTGAAGTTTGTCAGAGGCTATGAGCAAAAAAAAATTTTTTATTGAAAATGAATATTTTTAGTTTTATATTATATTAAAATAAATAAACAAGCATAAAAACTATTAAATAAATATCCAGAGTAAAATACTGCATTTTTATTTTTTTCTTTTTGGGTGTAGGTGCAATCTGAAGAAAGCTTAAAAAGAGTTGTCGTCGTTTCGTCGAAGAATGTCTTTAGCGTACTGAAAATGTGAATGTCTTTCCAGGGTTAGAAAAATTGTATTTTAGTCAAAATCAACACCGACCCTTAAAACTTAACCACCCTTTACAATAGAAATAGCCAGCCGATTACTGAGGTCAAAGTCCAATTACTGCAGATCTCTACAACTTCCTTCCTACAATTCTTTTACATTTGCTCGATGTAGCTGTATTCGGGTAAGCAAGTCAGTAGTTGAATAAATTAAGAAATAGTTTGATTCAGTCCAAACATTTAAGTGGATTTGGTGAGTCGTGAAAAAGGAAAAAATAGTCCCAGCGAGTGAATTAGAGCAGGTTAGGGTGGTTGGCATTCTCCATAAGGTTGTAGTGGGGGCATCTTTTGCCTGGAGACCCACCATGATAGCCTTTATAGTAAGGCAGGTTAAAATATTTTAGACATTACTCGACGACAGTGTTGCCAGCGAAAGTTTCCTAAAAATTTACTAAAAATTAAATATTAAATGCGCAACTAAGCTCTTGCTGTTTTTTTTTTATTAAAATACAACTTTATTCTGAAAAAATGGTTATAAGTGGATCATTGAAAGTATTGCCCTTCGCTGGCTACTACTTTTCCCCCATCTTTCTTGTAGATCTCGAATAAGGTCGCGCCAAAACTGTTCATCTTTTGAGGCTATCCGCGTATCAAGTCATTTTTTGATGTCTTGATATGAATGGAACTGCTGGTCAGCTAGACCATGTGCCATCGATCGGAACAGGTGACAATCGAAAAGCGCAATATCTGGAGAACATCCCCACTTCAGTGTTTCCAGATAAGTTTTAACGGGTTTGGCAACGTGAGGCCGAGCGTTGTCATGCTGTAGAATCACTCTTCCATGCCTCTCCGCGTATTGCGGCCGCTTCTCGCGCAGTGCTCGGCTCAATCGTATCAATTGAAGTCGATACCGATCCGCAGTGATAGTTTCGCTTGGTTTTAATAGTTCATAATAAATAACAAAAACTTGGTCCCA
This sequence comes from Anastrepha fraterculus, assembly GCA_037575425.1. Taxonomy (NCBI): domain Eukaryota; kingdom Metazoa; phylum Arthropoda; class Insecta; order Diptera; family Tephritidae; genus Anastrepha; species Anastrepha fraterculus. Next base: position 9,064 of record JAYXIM010008694.1, on the reverse strand, counting down.
ACAAATACATAGCATAACCTTCGCAGCGTGAATATTCGGCCGAGGCGACGACGTAGAAGCATAACCGGGCAGTCCCCATGACTTTCTTTTCTTTGGATTGCTGTAATGACTCCATTTTTCAACACCCGTCATGATGCGATAAAGAAAACTCTTCCTTTTTTGCCGCTGGAACAGTTGTTCACAGGCGAAAAAAGGACGTTCAAAATCCCTTGGTTTTAACTGCTAAGGAACCCAAGTGCCCTGTTTCTGAATCATTCCCAAAGCATGCAATCGCTTGGGAATGGATTGGCGAGTAACTCCTAATACTGAAGCAAGTACTTCTTGCGTTTGACACGGATGCTCATTGAGCAATGCCTCCAATTCAGCGTCTTCGAAGGTTTTTGGCCTTCCTTCACGCGGACGGTCGTCAACATTAAAGTCAACGTCTTTGAAGCGATGGAGCCAATCACGGCACGTTGTTTCACTTAAAGCAGCATCTCCATAAACTTTTTGTAGCTCACGATGCGCTTCAGCTGCCGTTTTTTTCGAATGAAAGAGGAAAATCATCACTTCCCGCAAATGACGATTATTCGGCACAAAATCAGACATTTTCATAAAACCAAAAGTGTATGATACCAAAACAAAATGACTAATGTGTCGAAGCAGTTTGTTTGCCATATGTCAAAGTTTGGTTTATGACGTTTAAGTTATGTTAGAATCGCAATCTATTGACAAACAGCGAGAACTTAGTTGCGCACCTAATATTGTAAAGTTTTATTATTCATATTTGTATGTTATGAAATATTAAATAAATTTTGCAGCTTAAAAAATCTTTTCCAAATTTGCAACTGATAGTTGTAATGTACAAGGTGGCGCAAAATTAATTACCTTGTCGACAGATTTATAATTTTCGCAAATGGGCCTGTACGTGAATCATATTTCAATCACCATTCACATATGAACCAGACTACTTATGCAAACAAACAAAACTGCAAGAGTGCACCCTGCACTAATATACAGATGGCTTAAAGACACCAGAAGGAATAAGTGCTGGAACATTTTGCGCCAGCACCAAGTATTATGTGACAGTGGGTAGTTTTCCAAGCATCTTCCAAGCGGAGATGTATGCCATCTGTCCATGTGCAGAGATAAACTTAGACAGAAATTTCCGAAATGAGCGAATTGTCACTCTGGGCGGAGTCAAGCAACACTGAATTTATCGAGAAACTGAATCTACTAGGAACGCACAATCGTATCCGGCTTACTTGGGTCCCAGGACGCTGGGAACGACGTAGCGGACGCATTGGCGAGAGAGGCTGTGACCTCGCCATAAATAGGACCGAAACCCTTCCTTACTATGGGACAACGCACCATAAGAGAGATGCTTAGGAATGAAGAGTTAAGGTTAAGGAAGGGTAATTGGCACCAAGGCCAGATGCCACTGCAGACTACGTAGTCAGACTACGTAGTCATTGAGTTTAATAAAAGAACTGGGTCTGGATGATGGTGTTACTGGAATGAATAGAGAGCACAAAAGTCCATGAGATCGAAGTGCAAACCTCTTTAATGGAAACAATTAAAAACCAAATATGGTAGAAGAGTTTCAAAAACATGCACATCGCTAAATAATTATAGCAGAGGGACTTATTTACAAGTTTGGACAATTTATTTATTTCACATTTCATTTTAATAACTTATTTATCAAAATATAATTCATTATCCTCTCCATAAATAACCCCGTGTTTCACACTTTGTGCGAATTAATACAAAAATAAACAAATTTTTATCAAAATATTATACTTTTCAATCAGAATCTTTAGAAAAATTTCAAGTATGCAGTTTGGATTTTGACATTCCTTTTTTACTAGCGGTCTTGTGCATTTTCTCCATATCATCGCCCCACTTTTATTCAATTCAAAGTAAAAAGTTTGTGAAAATAATACAAAATTTAGAATCAGTTTACTTTTGCTCGATATGACCACCTTTTGCCTTGACTATGACCTTGAGACGGTCCCGTAACGAATCACCGTCTGGTGAATTTAAGAGTCATTGTGTGGACGTTATGAAGTTTGGAACGTTGTTTTTTATTCATTCTTGGTTCACTCGAGCTTTGTGAGATGGTGCCACGGTGTCGAGACCTGTTGAAATGTCCATGGTCTGCCACCGAAATATTTGTCTGCACACGGCCTCACAGCTCGATAATATTTCACATTAATCTTGACGCCGGGCTCGATGAAAACGATTGGAGAGCGCTGATCTGCGGCTACTGCGGCCCAAAACCATTACCAGTGGCAGGTGCAGCCTGGTGGCCAATCGATGACTCAAATTCGTGAATGAACGGTTTGTCAAATAAACCCTATCGCTTTGGGAGTTTCCGAATTGCTCTATTTGAAAAAATTTCTCGTCAGAAAATACAAAGCGAAGCACGTTCTGCGCTCTCTCCAGTCCGACTGTCTGCCTTGTTGCTGCTTTGGTGAGAGATTATACGCCTTTTGGATCTTATACGCTTTGACTTTGAGATCATTTTTCAGTATGCGGCAGATGCTACGGTCAGATATTTTCAGTTCAGTCGCTTCTTCAATTTTTGAACCAATTCACGTGACGTTGTAGTCTTTTGATGACGACCTCCATAACGTGCTGCGGTTCTACCAGTATCATTGTAACGAGTAATGGTGCGATAAACAAAAACTTTATTTACTTTAAGGTGCTCGAGCTCATGAACAATCGCTGGTTGTGATTTTTTGGCCAAGTATTTATAATGCAATCACTCCATTTCGTTTGAAATCCATTTATTTAATCGAAATCAATCGCAACTTTGCGCCTACTGAAGGACAAGTGCTGGAGGTTACCAGCATTAAGAGGTAAGCAGTTATCATCACATCAAGCGTCCAATCTTGTTAAGTCGTCTTGAAGTCTCATGCAGTCAGCTATTTTTCAAGTCATCTGCATACATCGGGCAACACGAATTCAAAAAAACATCTGAAATATCACTAACAAAGCTTAAGAACAATAATGGATTGAGGTGTCTACTTTGAGGAACACCTGAGGAAACTTTGATGGCATCAGATTTTATGTTGTTTATAAGAACGAATTGAGTTCTATCTGTGAGATAAGCTGCAAACCTCTTAACTAAGTTGGGGTGAAGACCAATTGAGCCCAACTTTTTAAGTGGGATACTGTGGCTGATTCTATCGAACGCTTACGAAAACTCGGGGAATATGACATCGCATTGTTGGCCTGCTTCAAATTGTTTTAAATAAAGCAACTTATAAAATTTTTAACAGGTAATACACGTAAATTTCAATAACGAATAATGTTGTTGCACTGTGTTATCCATTCAAGCAAAGGCAAAGGCACTGCTCTAATGCCCATTAAAGACATTTGAAAACACATTGAAATGTTTTAGCGACAAAGGTGTCAGCTGTCTAAAAATGACACTTAAATACAACAGCTAAGTATGTGGAGTTTCCTTGTATTTTATGTATGTGTGTATGTAGGTATGTATGTATTCACATGAAGCAGTTGAATTGAGGGTCCAAGAAGGAGCACCCGAAAATTTTCTAAACTGTTGAACATGTGAGCTTACAAAAGTACGCATTACATCTCCTCATGCACGCATGGATGCTTATAGTCCCAAGCGCATATCCACACACACACACACATGCATGCATTTATATATCACTTTTAATAGCACTTAAAATCTATGCGCCTGCTACTTTGGGCCCAATTTAGTGCAACACATTGGGGCAGTCCCTTGACATTGAAATGCACGACACTTGGGGATTACTAGAGGTATGTATGTACGCACGCATTTACATGTGTTTGTACGTGCATGAAAATGTAAGTACGTGTTATTGAAAATGTCATTTGACAAAACAGCTCATTGACGTTGGCGCAGTCAAAACCATCAACTAAATGCATTTATGTAGGTATGTATGCACATACTCACAAACATCAATGACAACATAATTAATTATACATACATGAAAATACGCCTTATTGCAACAACACACAGCATATTTGTTTGGTGTAGTTGTAACATGCAACATGCACCATGCAACATGCACGGTGCAACATTCAAATAATCTCCATATTTATTAATAGATCATCAATAGACACATTCAAGAACATGCCAGTGTGGCAAATGTTACTCTGGTGTATTTGTGTAATTCGGATTGAAAAGTGTTTGTAATTTATAGCCATACAAATTTTCATGCAATCAACGAAAACTGCTATTTCTGGTTGTATGTTGTTGTACACCAGAGTAGTGTTAGGCTTCGACACTTCATGGACGTATTTATTTATAAACTAGAAATTTTCATCAATCTTTCTACAAAATGTGCGCATTATACCGCTAATCCTTTGGATTATATTTAATACTTTTTTTCTTTTCTTCTTTTTGATTTTTGTAAGCAGTCGTAATGTCTTCGGAGCTGTGGCATGTTGCTGGTCCAAATATATATTTACTACGTGCACATGGTGCAGCATAAATAAAATTTGATTTTCTCAGGCACTCACAAAATTAAGTTCTTTATACCCAGCAAAGCTATCAAGTGAAGGAAAAAGTTCTGAACGTTTTCCACTTTTTTCTATTTCTCGGGACGTATGCATTGCAGCGGGTACTAGTACATATATGACAGTTTAAAAGTGGCATTACGTTTCAAGGAAACCCCTCTGCCATTTTAACCTTTCATGCCAGCCAGTAGCGCGCAATTCAGCATTCCAAAATGCAGATAAGAAAGAGAAAACACCATGAGATATCTTCATAAAATAAGGTGAATTTTCAAATTCCGTGGGCTACGCAGAATCGACTTTCGATGACTATTATTTTTTATGCTGGTACACTCGGCTCGAAGATGTGTGCACGATTTAGCCATATAGCATATTTAAAGGAAACTTTTTCAAAAAACCACACGTAAAATTCAGAAAATTTTTTTTTTTTTTTTTTTTTTTTATAACTTACTTTATTTGCAATCTAAATGCATGAACTTTTTATTTAAATCGATAGTAGAGTCCATATATAATAATTTAATTTATTTCACGCAAATGTTGACCACGACTGCGCTTCAAATGGTCCATCCACTTAGTCCAATTTTGGGATACTATTTCCAATGTTTCGGCCGGTATCTCACATATAAATGCTTTCATGTTGTCTTCCAATGCGTTAACTGAAGCAGGCTTGTCTGAATAGACATTAGCTTTAACATAGCCCCACAAAAAACAAAAAATAATATAAAGGCGTTGTATCGCCCGATCTGGGTGGCCAATTGACAGGTCCCGAACGTGAAATAAAATGTTCACCGAACTCGCCTCTCAACAAGTCCATTGATACTGTGTGGTTGTGTGGCATGTGGCACCGTCTTGCTGAAACCACATGTCATGCAAGTCAAGATCTTGCATTTTCGGCAAAAAAAAGTTGGATATCATTTCAGTAGCGCTCATTCACGGTAGCGTTCACCATTCACAGTTACGTTACGATTTGCAGCATCTTTGAAGAAGTACGGTCCAATGATACCCCCAGCCCATAAACCGCACCAAACTGTGACCTTTTCTAGATACATTGGTAGCTCTTGCTGCTCTTCTGGCTGATCTTCATTCCAAAATCGACAATTCTGCTTATTTACGTACCCATTGATCCAAAATTGAGCTTCGTCCCTGAACACAATTTTTCGATAAAAAAGTGGATCTTTGGCCAACTTTCCAAGAGCCCATTCACCAAAGATTCTGCGCTGCGGTAGGTCCACGTTTCCACGTTGCTGAGTAACAGAGGCCCAATTGCTGCGAACGGCGACGAATCGATAATTGAAGTCATCATTAACACTGGCCGATACAGCTGCGATATTGTCTTCAGTTCGGAATTTCCGTAAGCGTGTTGATGGTTTGATGTCCAATAATGTAAATTTGGTTCTAAATTCAGTCACAATAGCTCGAATAGCCGCTTCAGGGGTCGATTAAGCTGACCATAAAATGGAAGAAGCGCGCGATAAACTTTCTTAACAGAACACGTATTTTTATAATAAAATGCAACCGTTGTTCGTTTGTGAGACGATTCAAGGTTAAATTATAGACCAAACTAAACATGTTTGACGGTGAAACAAAACACGAAACGTGCGTCAGCTGTTTAAACCAATTGCTTAAAAAGATAATAGCTAAAAAATCACCCGTTAGTTTGTTTGTGAGAAACATAAATAAGGTAAGTGTTTCGCGTGTTCGGCGATTTTCTGCTATCGAAAACAATGAATCAAAGAAGTTGCATCAAATTTTGTATAACCCAGGGGGATTCACTTCTTTTTATTGGAGGAATTAATTTCTTGCCGTGAACTCTTAAGTTGGGAGAATATATTACTGATTGATTTTTGTCCCAATCATGTGGGAGTGGTAGTGGAGACACGATTTTAAAGCACATTCTGCCTGCAATACCTGCATGGAACCCCCACATGAGTTTAACTTTAGGTGATAGACTGATTACGAGTTGCTGTAAACGGTATAGGTGATCATCAGCAATGCGAAGTTTTTTTGCCGCTTTAAAGACAGATAGACTATCGGTGCATATCACCGTTTTTTTGTTGGTGCCTTCAGTCATAATTCAACAAAGCTAGAATAAAGCATGAATTTCCTCGGGAGGAGTCCGCTGGCTAATGTGACGCCATTTTTTTTGTGAAGGAGGGGAAGCATCAAAACCCTACGGCCGAAAACGTGGTGTGAGACTTTAACCCAACTAAAAGCGGGGGCCTAGTTCATGTCCTACGGTATGGTCTCCCGGAACTTCATCGCTAAGTAGTACGTCAGAAGGCCGTTGTGTTACTCAATCGCCTCTTATTGTCATTTTGTTCGGTACATTGCGTTAGGAAGCTTTTTCTAGGGATCTACGAGCATATTCCGTGTATTGAAGTTTCTTCATGATATTTGCGGCTATTGCACATGCCATTTTCCAGTTTTCTTCGTTTTCGCACATATGTGGGATACGATTTGATTGACTTATGTTTTCACCAAACGCTCTCTCAAGCACATTTCACTCATTAATTAACCGCGGGCATTGAAACAAGACAGTGGGCAATAAGGATCATTCTCAAGATGGGGCCTGTATAGGTTGATTTCACCGTGTTTTTGCTCAATTCACCTGGCAATATTTGGGATCAGCTCAAAGGTCCACCTACCTTTCTCGGATTGCTTCTACCGTATCTGCGATTATTCAATTGCTCGCAGCCTTTCTTCCTTTTTAGCCACGCTCGACGGTCTCTGCCCAATGGTGTTATGTAGCATATCCATCTCACCCGCGAGAAGGTCGGTAGGCACCATTGCCGTTATTAGATTGCGTCATCTGAGACAGTGCAGTAGGCAATGGCTAATCTCAAGACGCCAAGTCTGTATGTGGCTCGTATGGGTTGGAGTTACATTGGCTTCGTGTTTGCCCAGATTGGTGCTGCCGAGCCTTGTGAAATACCGCAAGTTACTTTATATGCCTCTATGCCATTATCAGTATAATTAAGTAAGAGCCTGATATCTACGAGGTGTGTTCAAAAAGTATCGTGAATTTTTAATTTTGGCAGGTTACGTATATTTGAATTTCGATGTTTTTGTGGCGATAATTGTTGACAGCCACTTTGCTTGCACGTGTTTCGGCTCGCCTTCGATTTTTACCTATTCAAAAAGATGGATCAAACAACTTGTACCAAATTTTGTGTGAAAAACGAAATTAAGTGCGCGAATGCCTTCCGAATGTTGACTGTGTCATACGGAGAAGCTACTTTGCACCAAAGCAACGTTTATCGGTGGTACAAAGTGTTCTCCGAAGGCCGAGAAGATGTGAACGACGAAAAGCGTGTCGGCGTACCAGCGTGTCGGACGCTCGAGCACTTCAACAACAGCTAAAAAATTGATGAAGTGAAGAAAATGGTATTGGCCAATCGTCGAATCATCGTTAGAGAAGTTGGATTGGCTCGTGCCATTCGATTTTTTTCAATGATTTGGGCATGAGACGGGTCGCCGCAAAATTCCTACCAAAACTGCTCAATTTCGACCAAAAACAGCATCGCATGGACATTGCTAATGAGATGTTGGACTCTGTCCGCGACGACCCAAATTTGCTCCAGAGGGGCATAACTGGTGACGAATCGTGGGCTTATGGTTATGACGTGGAAACCAAAGCTCAATCATCTCAATGGAAGCTGCCGCTCGAACCAATACCGAAAAAAGCGCGCCAAGTTCGGTCGAATGTAAAAGTTTTGCTTACTCATGAGTTCTTGCCACAGGGTAAAATTGCCAATAAGGAATATTACCTGCAAGTTATGCGCAATTTGCGCGAAGCAATCTGCCAGAAACGCCCAGATTTGTGGAAGAACAAAAATTGGCTCTTGCATCACGATAACGCCTCTGCTCACACATCGTTGCTTGTGAGCGACTTTTTGGCCAAAAACAACGCACTAATGATGCCACAGCCACCGTATTCCCCAGATCTGGCCCTCTGTGACTTTTTCTTGTTCCCGAAATTGAAAAGGTCCATGAAAGGGCGGCATCGAAAGAGGAGCTGAACAAGATTAAAAAAAAAAATTATTTTTGGAAGTGCTTCGAAGATTGGAAAAAAGTTGGCACAAGTGCATAATATCTCATGGGGATTACTTTGAAGGGGGCAAAAAAGATATTAGTTTGAACACACCTCCAGCTCCATCATTTTGTTTCGAGCTATTCGTGTAATTTATGTGAAATTCTATCCATTCTCTTGCAGTAGTTTTGTTACACTATAAAAATGTTTCCGGTGCGTAGGTTAAATAATAACTATGTATTTGGACTTACGGCAAGCCATACCACTGATCACATTTATTTTCTCTTTTTCCCATTTGCAAAGCAACATAAAATATACCTATAACACAATCACTGCTTTTGGAAGTACACACCAAAATTAATTTCTACTCCTAGAAATTTTCAAAGGCACATCGCACAAACGGTTTTCTATGTTATTCTCAAGTAGTTATATAAATTATGAGCCTTCGATATTTCTTGAAATTAATGCCACCAAAGTCTTTTGATTATGTTCAAATATTTTTATTTTTTTATATTAAATTTTAAATAATTTAAAAGCTTAAGA
>JAYXIM010008693.1:0-27713 GCA_037575425.1 Anastrepha fraterculus | reverse complement strand
ATCGCTTCTGTCTGCAGTGAAGTGATTGTGCATGCATAGAGGGTTTTAATTTTTTATCACGCATTGGTTGCTCTCTTAAATAAGGTCTTACTTCTACAAAATCTGCGAATAAACCCTTTCACATATCATCCTCTTACAACAACAGCAACAACATAGTTTTCTAACGGTTCGGAGCGAAACTGCTCCCAGCATCCATAATCGCATAAATGTTGAATTTTCGGACTGGAAACCACAACCAGCGATTGTTCGTAAGCTCGAACACCTTAAAGTAAAAAAGTTTTTGTTTATCGTACCAGCACTCGTTACAATGATACTGGTAGCGTCGCGAAACGTCATGGAGGTGGTCATCAAAAGGCTGAAGCGACTTGAGTGAGGAGGCGACTTGAGGGAAATCCCCAACGAAGTGTCTATCAAATGGCGAAAGAACTTAAAATATCTGTCCGTAGCATCCGCCGCATACTCAAAAATTATCTCAAAGTCAAGCCTTACAAGATCCAAAAGGCGCATGATATCACACCAAAGCAGCAACAAGTCAGAGTTCAGAGAGCGAAGGAGTGCTTTGCTTGACCGAAAGCGGTCAATTTCCGAACATTGTGTTTTCTGACGAGAAAATTTTTCAAATTGAGCAATTCGTAAACTCCCAAAACGTTAGGGAGAACGAGAATTTGAGTTATCGATTGGCCACCAGGAGGCAGCACCCGCCACAGGTTATGGTTTGGGCCGCTGCAACTGCAGATGGGCGTTCTCCAATCGTTTTCATCGAGCCTGGCGTCAAGGTAAATGCGAAATATTATCGGGAAAGTATTCTGGAGGTGGTTTTGAAACATTACATGGGGGGTGGGCAGATAAACATTTCGGTGGCAGACCATGGACGTTTCAACAGGACTCGGCACCGTCTCACAAAGCTCGAGTGAACCAAGAATGGCTAAAAAACAAAGTTCGGAACTTCATAACGTTCATACCATGGCTCTCAGGCGCGAATCCGATGGGTTATTCTCTTTGAGCCATTTTGGAGAACAATAACCGAACTAAAAGGTTCACCAATCTCGAGGCGCTGAAAAAAGCCATTGTCGCCATTGAGCCAAAATACCTGCAAGTCACATTCGAGCAGCTTGCGATCCATTTCTGGACCGTCTCAAGGCCATAGTCAAGGCAAAAGGTTGTCATATCGAGCAAAAGTAAATGGATTCTTAATTTTGTATTATTTTCACACATTTTTTACTCTGAATTGAATAAAAGTAAGTTTCCAAACTAAATTCTTGGTATTTTTAATTGGTTACACTTCGAGTGCCGGACTTTGTAATGATGTAACTAAATTTGTGTATGTTTCTTCCAGACTCTATTAGGTCGCCTATTGTTTTGAGACTTGCCCACTCTTGGATGTTGTCAATCCAAGTAATTTTTTTTTGTGCTAATTCCTTTTCGTTCTTCGATGTTTCCTTGTATCAGCAGTTGAAAAACATCTTTTTAGTTTAGTTTTTATTGGCGATCTGCTGCGTGCTCGCATAACGTCGGAATGAATAGTTTTTATTACAGAATGAATTCGATTCATATTTTAACTAGTTGCAAAAGCCACCCTTTTTAAGTCGCAGCATGAACGATTGCAGACAGTTAGATTACAGAGTAGTATATCACTTCTCTGTTATCGTATCATACAGAGGGGCGGTACATAGTGTTAGGTACGGTTATGTTATCATGATGTGGAGACATCCTGACCGATAACTCTTCTAAAGTGAGTAGTGAGCCAATCAAAATGTAAAGGATATACTCAATTTCCTAGATTGAAGTATGGTACTTCAATAGTCACTTTTGTAATCACACATACACAATGATACTTTGGGCATTTTTTAATTATCCTTTTAATTTTAGTCTCATTTTATTTCTCCTGCCAACTTAATTTAAATAAAAGCTAATATCCATATGACACAAATAATCCAATGTGTTCGCTATGAAATTGGAGAGGCCTCTTTTAATTTAATCCACCCTCAAAGTTCCCGCCATATTCACTGTCCACTTCTGCTCCACTACGCGACGGCATTAATTAGTCCAATTGACCTCCATTTCGAAAGTCAAAATTTTAAATCAACAAAACGAACAACAAACAGCACACGGCATGAGAGAGGAACCGGCGACGAATGCAGATAGACAACATAGCAAAATTACAAAGGCAAATAAAGGCACTTGTACACAAACACGAACTACAAAGCGCGGTAGACAGATGCCAAAGGCAAAGCCATTGAAAAAACGGGGCATTTTAGCTTGTTAAAGGAAGTCAGCCACTAACAAATGCAAAAGAAATGCATTATACGCAGAAAGTAGTAATTACTAAGTGTACGAGTGTATATGTTGAAGTGGGTGGGGCGTAGCTTGTTTGCCAGTAGTTTCCTGCCGTGTGGCAATCGAGATTGAGCGCACTTAAAGATGAGGCTTTTAACGGAATGTCGAGGCGGACGCTTTTATCCTTTACGAAAAATGTTAAACGCATGTCATTACATTGCCGTTTTCCCACCAAAAAGCGGGTGGACTGTAGTTGTCGTCGTCGTCGTCCACCCTGTGCGAACATCAAAGGGAAGTTCTACACATACACAGAAAAATGCCACACTTTGATGTTTCTAAATTGCACTCAGCGGTGAGCAACAAAGCAACAACAGCTATATACATACGTATGTTTGTATATGCATGCATAATCGTGAGGATAATGATGAAAAAATACTGCATGGGAACGCAAATAGCGGCACAGCACTGACAAAGTGTAGCCGTTTTTGTTGAAACGCGAGCGCTTGTATAGCATACTTTGAGGCGCGCAAACATGGTGTGCCAGCACGCACACACACAACACGCACTCATTGTGTCTCTCAGTCGCTATCTGTGCATGTGTGTAGTGCAAAGATGTGCCTGCGCATGTGTGTGTTTCAGCAGCATTTGTGTGCCATGACACGAAGGCACAGAAGACAAAGGCACACTTTTAAGGACACCGCGCACATGAGACGCGAACACAACAAAGTCAGTCGTTCTTCAAAGGATAAAAACCATGCGGGGCGTAACTCGTTGACAAATATAAGAACAGGCAAAGAATCCTCAGTGCTGTTGCCGACGCCACTCAGCGCTTCACAGTCAACTACCAGCCTTCACTCGTCAGCCGCCGCCAAACGCCAAACGTTACCGCTGCCTCGAGCGCATCATCGCTCAAATTGGAGCATTTGCCACCCACCAATCCTCATTTTCGCTCTTATTTTGCTTTTTCACTATTGCATCACTATTCGCATGCTGTCACTCATCGTTCAACGTAGGGAACACTTCCGGTGTAACGGTAAAATAGTATATGGCAACACAATTATACACAAAGGAAAATGGAACATTCAAAGGTTTATGGTGGGCGGGAAGGTGTCTTTGAAAAAGCAAAACATATCACAGCAACATGACGAGAAGGGGTAACGAGTACTCGTCGGCGCATTAATTATGTATGTAAATAGTGGAAGAAGAGGAGGGGCAGCTACGTCAAACAAAGTCCCCTCTTATTTCGCGTTCACTTGATGAGTGCAGTTTAAAAGAAAAAAGGAAAATGCAAAATGGACAAACTATCAAAAAGGAGCCGTTGCTTTGATTTTGCTTTTAGACGTTATAAGTAAGAATCACTAAGTACGTGTGTGCATATCTGCTCATACCGCTAATGTACCGCACCGGAACTGAAGATGTTAGCGCGCGTGTTGATGAAATGTTTTGTTGATGAAGTATTTTCTTTGACAATCACAACTTTACGGAAATGCATTTTTATAACGGAAATGCATTTTTATAACGGAAATACATTACATATGAACACGTTTTTGTTTTCTTACATCAAACAGTGCGAATATTTATTTTTTCATGTTTTATATTTATATTTTTGTTCCACTCAAATTTAAAATCAAAATCACTTTTCAATTATCACGAATTCGTACACGCTTCATTTCCGTTCGGGTTCGCGCGTACACACAACTATTTATAGCGATTGATAAAATCCAAATGATATGAGGTTGGTCAAGAATGTAGCAAAACACTTCTGAAATTCTACTACACTTTCACATACAAACGGAGTTTAGCCAAATCAAATTGCTATGGCACCCTATTTGCAACGGACAACAAGTGTTGCCACTCAATTAAATAATTTTCGAACTTGTTACAAACTTTTGGTATTTACGTATGGGAGCAAAATAACTTCAATTCCTTATCTATTTTTTTTAAGTGTCATTAATTTATATACACAAATAAAGAATCCGTCAGTTTTACGCCGCCTCCAAACGACATATGAGGTTTTTATAAAAAACTTTTTTATAGCAGAATTATACTCAGAGGTTTGTCATTGCCTGCCAAGCAGCGACCGCTGGTAGTATAAATTCATGTTTCGTGCCCGTGGTTTCGTACCTGTACACCTCCGAATAGTTGTCGCGCGCCAATCCGTTCCACTATAGGTTAAAAGGAATTGTTTGGAAAGTTTTTAATGTTTTATAATTATCAAAATTTTACTAAGAATTACGAACATGTTGAAATGTTGAGTAATTGGTTGATTTATTTTATAAATATTTATCAAAATTTTTTTAATATTTGCTTCAGAAACGTAACCTTTTGATAGCAAAAATTGGTGTTAAAAAAATTAAAAAAAAAACTGACTCATTTATATATTTTCTCATAACGGCACGTTTTTTTATTGTTTCCGCATTACACCTCCGAAATCTCTCAACCTCAATAATTCCCTGCTTTTCGCTTATTTCTTGATGTCATTGTGCTGTCGCTGCTGCCGCCGTCGTCGCTTTTGTTTTTCTACGATTTGACATATTGCCAATGCTGCAGTAATCGTGTTTTCGCTGTCGTCGCCGTCGTCGTTGCAGCTACTGAAGCTTCGTCCGTTCTTCGTCATTGATTTTTTATTTTTTCCAACGCATTTCCGCAAACGGCAGTGAAAAAATTTTGTGCCAGTCAAATAAAATTCCCTAGCGTTATAAATTGTTGCAATTAATTGCAAATTGTGGAAAATTTGCAATTATGGGCGACAATGAGCAGAAAGCGCTGCAATTGATGGCCGAGGCCGAGAAGAAATTGACACAACAGAAAGGATTTCTCGGCTCGCTATTTGGGTGAGTGGGTGTTTCCAGACTTCAGATTGTAATTGAAGCTCTAGCACTAAATTGTGACATTATTAAGTATACATATATTTGAAAATCTATTGCAAAAGTGTGAATTTCCTTTGTTAAAGCATTACTACCGTATAATAATTATGTATATAGTGAAAAATGTGGCGTAGCTTGATGCAATAACAAGATTATTGATTTTATTACTATGTGAAAGCTGAGAATGTGATGACTAATAAGTGGAGCATTAAATGGGTATACCATCATCTTAAGTATGGATAATTTACTATAAAGTATCCAAGTTTAAAATAATAAGATTTAGTAGTACACCAGTCTGCACCACGCTGCTGGGGCAGGTCAATTTTGCTGAATCTAATCTGCACAGTGCCGCAATGTCGTGTCGCTGTCGTAATCGTCATCAACAACGATTTCGATTTTTCACAAAATTCCGCTGCACACAACGCCCCGCATCACCTAGATTCTTTGTTGGTGTTTACACTACACTTTGCTCATACTTCATGTCAAATCCTTGTTTGTCCTGTGTATACTGAAAATCGGGGCGCAGAAGCACTGCCTTTGCGTCGCTGTACGTCTCACCCGGAAGTCTGGGCTTAGCCTATTTTGCAGATATATTACATACACATTCGTATGTTGTAGTGAGACTCCTTTCACAAATAAAAAACAAAAAAACGAGATTTCTTTGTAAGTAGAGACATCCTCTTTGTCAGAACTACTTAACTTTTGTTGTTAATATATGTACCTGTATACATATATTATTCAAAATTAAAATATGTATTGCATATAAATACAGAATTGCAAACCAAAAGAATTTCCCAAATATTCCAAAATTTCATAATCGTCCGACGGTTTTTCCTCTGTACTATATATTGTTTTTTTTTTTGTGGATTTGTGGACAACTGAACACGAGCTCTAATGATTCCACTGTCAACAGCATAGTTCAGTTTATTTATTCCAAACGGCGTTCTTTACATTTTTATAAAATTTATAATCTCCGCCACACACAACAAATTTTGAATAAAACCTGTTTTAATAAAATCATTTTTAATACACAGTGGTTCGAATAAGGTAGAAGATGCTATCGAATGTTATCAACGCGCCGGCAATATGTTCAAGATGTCCAAAAATTGGTCGAAAGCCGGTGAATGCTTCTGTGAGGCAGCCAATTTGCATTCACGTGCAGGTAGTCGCCACGATGCCGGGGTTGCATATGTGGATGCATCCAATTGCTACAAAAAAGTATGGAAACCGCTCAAAAAATTGTATAATTTCATTTAATGCTTAATAACCATCACTTTTTGTAGATCGATGTTGAAAGCGCTGTCTCGTGCCTGTTAAAGGCAATTGACATCTACACCGATATGGGACGCTTTACCATGGCAGCAAAGCATCATCAGAGCATTGCTGAAATGTATGAAAGCGACCCAGGAACGCTGGTGAGTTGGAACGGAACTCCATAGTTGACTGAATAAAGAGAAATACCTTAATTACATTAGATTTTGAAACTACGTTGCTGAATTTCATTAAAACAGCCACTTTTTTATCTTCTAGGCCAAAGCTGTGCAGCATTATGAACAAGCTGCTGATTATTTTAAGGGCGAAGAATCGGTGAGCTCAGCCAATAAATGTATGCTGAAGGTCGCTCAATATGCCGCACAGCTGGAAGATTACGAAAAGGCCATTAATATTTACGAGCAGGTAAGAATATTGTTAAAAGATGTGTACTTTATTATAGTTTTATATTCATGGTAAATCTTTTTTTTTATATGCCGCATTTAGGTTGCTGCTTCATCTCTGGAAAGTTCACTGCTCAAGTACAGCGCCAAAGAGTATTTCTTCCGGGCCGCGTTATGTCATTTGAGTGTGGATCTATTGAATGCTCAACATGCTATTGAAAAATATGCACAGCAATATCCAGCATTCCAGGATTCGCGTGAATTCAAGCTCATTAAGGTATGGAAGAGTGAAAAATATATTACATTTTACATTGACAAGGCAAGGGAATTACAGCGAAATTACAGCATACAGCACTAATTTTTTAATAATTGCATACATTTTTGGTAATGCTGCTGAATTGACAGACCTTGACTTAATACAAATTCAGTTCGTTCCGGCAATCTAGCGATGAGAAAATATAATTACTGCGCAAAACGCATCGCTGTTGCTGGAGTATGGCTTTCTAAATAGCCCACGGTTGATGAACGGTACATCATCGATCGTTTTTTAGTGGTAGCTTATTGATTGCTTTATGCATCGAGAAATGTAGGGCACTGGGAATCAAATGATGTGTGTGTATATAACACTAGCTTCCTTCGCAAGTGCGGGTGAATCAGTGTGCACGTTCTACACAACTCTACATTTTATAGAATTAAAAATATGCTCTTAAATTTGGAACCATTTTTGGACCAGCCAAGATGAGGTATTTTAGAGTGTCTGGTATCAAATTATTGCCGACTTTGTTCATGATTTTCTTTAACTGAATCAGCATCTGCGATACCAGTTTATTTTTATGTTAGGTCTTCTGCTCAAATGTCGAATCTTCCTCGAATGAAGTCTAGATTGGCACGGGGTGTAATTTTCACTGAAACGTCTGCGACAGCTTACAGAAAATTCTGTTCGATGTTTTTAGTAGGAGATCACCGGATTTTAGTGGGATGATATCTTTGTAGTGCGAGATTTAGCATTAATAACTTTTTTTTATTTGGAAAACTTGATAGGATACTTATTATTGGTGGATTTTCCTTTTCTTTATTCACAAAACTTAATAGGATGCATTCGTTCAAATTTACCGCGTAATCATTTACTTCTACGGTCGAATGTGATCATCATTTGGCGTATTTCTGGTAGCAGGGGGAATTCTTCCGCGCTTGGGCGTGTTATTGTTGAAGCAATGCACTAGGCCCTGCCAGTGCGGTGTGGTTGCTGATTGTCATCGTCATGCGTAGGGCATGAAGTACCGAAATGAAGAAAAAGTTTTTTCGAAAGCGGTCGCCCCTCGGCAGGCAATGGCAAACGTCCGAGTGTATTTCTGCATTGAAAAAGCTCCTCATATGCGCTTCGGAGTCGGCTTAAGACTGTAGGTCTCTCATTATCAAGACGCACACCACAAATAGGAAAAGGAGCTCTGCCAGACACCTAACAGAAGTGTAGGCCCAATTATTATTATTTTTTTTTTTTTTAATCGAGCTAAAGTTACACGGGTCTCACGAGGTAGATCCAGCTCTTCGTCTACAATGGGTGGTGGTTGGTCTCCGATAACGACGTTCGGGGGTTGGAGCTTCATTGCCTCTTCTGTAAAGCTCTGCACCCGCAATCACTCTTGGACGTGTATTTATTGTTGGTTGGTGCACTTAAGTATTTGTCCGGGTATAGGTCCTTGAAAATTATTCGATGGCTTTTGTTTTGGTTTTTTTCCCTTGTATTTGTTTTCTATTTTATATGTATTTATTATTATTATTTTTTTTTTTTTTGTATTTATTTACATATTTTTTTTTTGTATTTATTTATGTTTTGTTTTTATTTATTTGTTATTGTTTCTATTAATATACATACTTATTTTTTGTATTTGTGTGTTTTATTTTTTTTTTTATGTTTATTTTTGTATTCGATTATTTTTTTATTTATTTTTTTTTTTTTTTTGTATTTATTTACTTATTTTTGTTTTTTTTTTTGTGTGTTTATTTATTTATTTTTTGGATTTATTTATTTTTGTATTTTTTAATGTATTTTTTGTATTTCTTTATTAATTTTTAGATTCGATTGTTTTTTTTTTATTTTTTTATTTTTTTTTTTTGTATTTGTTTATTTATTTTTGTATTCGATATTTTTTATTTTTTGTATTTATTATTAATAATTTATTTTTTGTATTTACTTTTTTTTATATTTTTTTTTTATTTGTTTATTTTTTTTTTTTTTTGTTGTTTATTTTTTTTTTTTTTTGTATTCGTTTATTTGTTTATTTATTTTTGTATTCGATTGTTTTATTTTTTTTTTTTGCATTTGTTATTTGTTTATTTGGTTTTGTATTCGATTATTTTTTTTTATTTTTTGTATTTATTTACTAATTTTTGTATATATCTATTTTTGTGTTTATTTATTTTTGTATTCGATATTTTTTTATTTTTTGTATTTATTATTAATAATTTTTTTTTTGTGTTGTTTATTTTTTGTATTCGTTTATTTGTTTATTTATTTTTGTATTCGATTGTTTTATTTTATTTTTTGCATTTGTTATTTGTTTATTTGGTTTTGTTTTCGATTATTTTTTTATTTTTTGTATTTATTTACTAATTTTTGTATATATCTATTTTTGTGTTTATTTATTTTTGTATTTATTATGTAATTTATTTTTTGTGTTTATTTTTTTTATTATTTTTGTTTTTTTAATTATTTATTTTTGTGTTTATTTTGTATTTTTTTTTTTTGTGTTTATTTATTTATTTTTGTATTTTTTTTATTATTTTTTTTTCTTGTGTATTTTTTGGTTTTTGTGGATTTGAGTGCATTTTAATTGCTTACCACGATATGCCCACCCGGTGCTCGGCATCACAATTACAGAGCGATGTTTACATGGCAATTGCCTGGTATTGATATTTTATATTAACAAATTTATTTGTACTAATTTCGCAGGTACTTTGTGAGCACTTGGAGGAGCAAAACATCGAAGGCTTCACAGAAGCGGTCAAAGATTACGATAGCATTTCACGTTTGGACCAGTGGTATACCACAATATTGCTTAGAATTAAGAAGGCAGCCGATGAGGATCCCGATTTACGATAAATTTACAACAAATAATAATTATTCCAGATAGTAAACGTATAAAAGGAATCAAAACATAAACAAAAACGTAATTTTTAAATTCCACAACACAGTACCATAAGATCAATAAATATTTTTTTCGAAGACAGCAATAAGTAACCCCAGTTATTTACCTACATCAAACAGAAATATATATATACATATAAATACATTCACTAGACAAAACCAATCAAGAACCAAATACACACAGGAACATATTTTTTGCAGACAGTACCACTACATCTACACACTAACATACTAATACTAAACAGCAGACATATTCCAATTGCTAATATTTCGTATAAAAGATGAAAAATAATCAACATTATTACTATTATTATTATCATTATAGAATAGAAGCAATAATAGCTTCTTAAAACCAAAACAAAGATAAACATATTTTAATTTAAAATTTCATATTGTGTAATACAAAATGTAACAAGTACTTTAAATGACCTAAAAAAAAGTATGTAGTTCGAGGAACTTAAAAAAATGGGAAATAGAAATTTTGCATAATTTTTCATATATCATGGCAGCCGTGTAAAAAAATCGCCAATGCTACCAGCACGGTGCGCGGTGATATTTGCTTGAATGGATCTCAAATGAATTCTGAAGTATGATTCAACTCGATCATATTCTTCAGGCATGCTAAACACTGTATCTAATTCGCTTGCCAAGTTCACTCAGAAGAACCACATCTTGCAAGGAAGGCTACTCTTAACAATCATGAGCTAGGGGAATGATAGGAAAGAATTGGAAAATGGAACAATCAGTATATCGAGATGAAGATAAAGTGAAATTAATATCAAATGACGAATTACTTAATACTCGAAGAGAAAACTGTAACCTGAGAGTTATTTGTGTTTTAAATACCACACAAGACGATTGTGCAATGCATACGAAATCCTACACGAGAGCGTCCCTGTCTGCAAACCACAAACTGTTGACGAAATTTCTGTTACATCTAATAAGAAGTTGTAGAATTATTTGCGTTGTGGATTTGTCACAAATGTATCTGAGGGATATTCGTGTATTGGTCAAAAACGGCAGGGAATTCGCTAGTCATCTTTTTATTAACTAAGATGCTAAATAAAGTTACCGTTTTCATTTTGAAGAGAAAGTTGGTATTTAAGAGAAGAGAGATGTTGTGATTAGATGTGCCAGTGTATCTGGATTGCACCTGAACTAATTCGCTTGAACGAAAAGAGTGTAATGCAAACGTAGTAAGCTGCTACAGCAACAACAAGTGCAACGCAAACAGAAAGAGATGAGTTGAATGTAAAGTTAAAATTCGTGCTTAATAACGGTGAAATACAATAAATGATCTTACAGAACAGAAATGAATGTTCTTAGTAACAGTAAAAATACAACACAAAAACTAATTGGCGTGGAAAACTAACGATGTTATGAAAATAGTGAAAGATGTTGGCTATTGCAATGCGGTAAATGGAAGAATTGAAAACAAAACAAAAAATTAACATGCTTGAAGCATTTTGTTATGTTTGATTAAATTAATTTGATGCATTTTTAATGCAATATTTTTTTGGAGTGATTTTAATTCATTTAATGAATATTTTTTATAATAAATATTTTATATGCACCAAATACTGGTTTGTGTTTTTATAATAATTTTGTAACCATTTTTTTTTTTTTTTCTATTTTGAATTTGAAAGTATTTATACTATTTTAAACTCTTTTTTATTTTATTTTTCTCAAGGCTTACAACTTTCTAAATATGTCTGTTGCCAAATTTTAATATACATATAGAGTTCTATATATACGTACGAGTATACCCATTATAGGTGTTTGTTAAACGTTAATTGTATTAATTCAATGTTATTACGCGTTATTTGAAAAATGTAAAGCTGTAACATTTTAAATCAAATTGTATGCTATTAAATATATATACATATATTTACATAGCATAGGTTAACTTGGTAAATGGATTTTATTTGAATTAGATGCAACTGTTATTGTAATACTTGGTAAATGGTTTATTTAGTTACATAATGAACAACAACAACAAAAAATGTTATAAAAGCAAAAACTAACAACAATGAAAACAATAACTATGGTAGAAAAACACATACATACATATATATGTAAAGATATATAGAAAACATTAAAAATCTATGAAGGAGCGCCATATAAAAATGGCAAAGCAGTAAAGTGCAAGAAATGTGCAAAGAGAAAATGTTTGTGATGAGAAAAATGCATGAAATATTAAAATAACAACCATGTAAACACGTACACATTTGTATAATTATAACTTACATATATGCATTCTATATAAATAAGTTTATATTTGTAAGCAAAGTCGAGTAAGTGGGTCAATAAACGTAGATATGTAAGCTGATTACACTGATTTATTAAAATATGCTGCACCGAAACTTAGCTTAGAACGCAGTTGGCGGCAGCACAGAAGTCAATACCAGCGACCTATGTGCTGTTTCGCATAACTTATGTAAAAGAAAAAATAAAATAAATAATGAAAGTTGCGCAACAACTTATTAACTATAAACAAAATATTATACATACTTACACATATATAAAAACAATTACTAAATTATATAATAAAAGATATGTTATTGAATATTAAACTCAAAAATATTTAAACACATAAATTAAAAAAGCTCATAAAAGCATATATATATATAAAATTTCTTGGGGAGTAAACTTTAAACGAAATTCCAATTTTTTTTATACCTAAAACGAATATTAATTGTTACGTATTTTCTTTTCAATATCGCAAACATTAACTATTGTCATTATTAAATACCAAAAACAAAAAATAACCAACAAACAAAAATGCGACATTTCGTGCGCGCAATACATATTTATGCCTACATACTCATATTACTACATTACTAACCCCAATCCATGCGCATGCGCATACAACAACAATATTATTTATCTACATATACATGCATATATTCCAAATAACACGTATTTTATGCAAATATTATGCTTTTTAGAAAACACTGGAACCTATAAAATATCTACACAAATATGCAAGCAATTAAATGAAAAAAGCGAGAAAACCGCATTTGACTAACGTAGCATAACCGCGCATAACCTAGTAAACGTAAAGAGCTGGAGGCAAGTAGGGAAAGTCCATACAGTAAAAAAGTAAAAAGCCATTACAATAAATGAATATTAGCAAAAAATAACTTTACGACACATTTAAAACATTTGTAGTGAATTAATAGAAGCAATTTTATTAAAAGTTAGCAATTTGAAAAAAAACTTTATTATTAAACAAATAACAAAAAAACAACATTAAGAGTTGATGCCGAGAAAAAATGATTATTGTTCTTATATTTAATAACACTTAAGAGATGTTTAAGCATGCATTCAATAAAATATAAATATGTGTGTATTATTGTTATTACCAAACAAACAAAAACAAAGAGTAAGCAGAAGGAAAAATGTATCAAAAAAAAAAAACAAAACCAAAATTGTAAAGCCCATTGCCACATAAGTGCAGAAGGAAGAACTGTTGGCGCATGCACCACCTGCCACAAAGCGTAGACGGTGGATGTTCAAAATGAATAGTAAAATAAATTAATGAAAAGCACGAAGAAAGTGTCTGCAGTGACTAGCATTAGCCCATAAAGCGGCATGAAAGCATGCACAAAAATCACGCCAATACAATAAAAAACGCATGAAATTAAAAAAAAACACTAAACAACGAACATTTTGACGGCAACAAAGACGACAGAAAAATTAACAAATAACGATATTACTGACAAAAAAAACACACGAAATTGACTATCAAATGGATTTAACAGAGTAAAAGTTGTGAAATGTTAAAAAAACTTGGTTCTTAACACTTTCGAAAGATTTAAAGGATATTAAAAAATGTTATTTAAAAAGCAAACATAAAATTGACTATCAAATGGATTTAACATAGTAAAAGTTGTGAAATGTTAAAAAAAACTTGGTTTTTAACGCTTTTGAATGCTTTCGGCGATATTGAAAAATGTTTTTTAAGCAGTTTTCAAGCTTCCAATTTATTTACGAAAAATAAAATTGCAGTCATAACTGTTTCAAGTACAGCGTAATTTCTTCAAGTGGCAGGCTAATCACCTACTCTGTCAGAAATCAAATAGATTAGCGAAACCAACGCAAGACAAATCTTGTCGCGGCCCTATGCTTCCGAGAGGAGTGAACAAGGAAAACAAAACAAAAATACAAACTTCAGAAGCGGCTTTGTACGCTTTTACAAGCTCAAAAATCTTTTTCAAATCATTCTCAGAAAGAAATAAAATGGGTAAAAGTTGTGGAAACACGTTAACGAATGCAATGTGTCCTACAAACCCAGCAGAAATACAGTTAAGAATGCTTAAGAATTACATGAGAGCGATTTTAACATATAATTAACTGATACATACATATTGAAATAGTCAAATATGACGCAAGCCAATAGGTAATTTGCCATAAATCGCAAACCAAAGCAAAAAAAAAAAAATGCGCTCTATAGCTCAAAGGCAGGTTTAAAAAATGTTGAAAGCTAAACAACTATTGGTAAGCATTCATCATTTCATGCCAAAGAGTACGTGCTGAATTTCGAAAACTGTAAACCTGCGTAAAAAATCGCTACTTTTGTTTCAAAAATTGTGAAAAACAAGTAAAAGAACGCAAAAAATAGCCACTTAATGCAGCAAAAGTGGGTTTAATTGTTCAAAAAAATGAAGTTAAGAAACCAAAAGGGTTTTAGTAAATTTTTAAAAAACTCTTTTTCGGCATTCAAAACACGCGTGGCGTGCTTAAAAATCGCCCAGTATGCAGTTCAAAGCGCAAAACTGCTTAAAATGTAAAAAGAAACATTGGACTGTGTTCAAAAACTCGAAACAGCTCACAAAAATTAATAAATTAATACAAAAACACAGCCTTCAAGCGTTCAAAAGCGTGAAATACTAAGCAATAACGCCTAGAAAACAAGCTAATTAGTCCAAAAAGTGGGAAGATAATTTCAAAAATGCTTTTAATGCACTCAAAAACGTATGGACAGCTAACAACAACTTGAAAGCGTTTTTGAGACATTGAGAAAAAGCGCAACTCACACTAATTTCACCAGTTTAACAACAAAAATAGTTTGAATATGCGTAGACATGGCAAGCAATTAGACATAACCTCACTTACGAAGACATACAAAACATTATTAATAATTAAAAAAATAAAAAAACTAACAGCGTAGTGTATGAAATAAATGTCAAAAGCGCACCAAAACGGACAGAATATAATACATACAAGCACTCAAATTCTTAGAAATTAAAATAGATTGAAAATTATTTTACAAAAAAATTGTATGAAGTGAATAATATATAAAATATTTTAATTTTTATGCATTTGAGAGTAAATTAAAAAAGGAATAACATTTACAATAAGACACATAAAATTTTATAAACGGCTTAAAAAAAATAACACCTGACAATTTTTGAAAATAACGAACACTATAAAATATTTCACCGCCTCCGCTTTCATGCACTTTAAGGTACCAAATAAATAATTACGTATCCAAATAGCGGATGAAGCTGAAAATATACATACATACTAGTCCAAAAACACACAAAAATGCTTCAAACGCATTCGAAACGACACCGCAAAACTGGAAGACACATTGAAAAAAAGTTGAATACTAAAAAAATCAAAAATTCTTCATACCACAAAATCTCACACCTGCTCCAACATAGCATGAAAGCCATTTTTCTAACTCATCCTCAATACTTAAAATAAATCCTAAATCAATAAAGGGCAATTGTTAACCAACTACAACTCTTAACTGTTTTCAAATTCTGTAAAACTTTAAAATGTATTTAAAAAAACATCAACAAATGTCAAGAAAAAAAATATTAATTAAATTTACATAGAAGTTTGTCAAATTAAGTAGTATAAATTAGCACCAAAGCGCTGCGATCACATATAACTAATTACATAACTCACAACGACGCATTAAATTACAACTTCATAAATAACAAAAAATGAAATCATATAAAACTCAGCAGTTTCAGTAATTTTCAAATTTCCAATTTGTGTGTAATTCGTTAAAAAATAGTTCAAACATTAAGCAGTACACTGTATACTACCAAAAAAAAACCAAATCAGGAAATGTTAAATGGTTAAAACAAAAAAATTGTAGCGAAGCAAAATTTAGTGAATAAAAACCACACAAAAATCTTTATGTCACCGCCGTCGAATTAAATAGAATAAAAAAAATAAATAAAAAAAATGTATTAATGATTAATATATGGCATTCAAATTGGACGCGGTTAAACTGAATGAAAGGCGCCAAAGTCGAGTCAAATTTAAGTAAAAAATGCACGGCAAAGTAATTTTTTTGAAAATTGTATGAATTGTAATGTTGAAATAAACAACCATAAAAACCAAAAAAAAAATACGTTGAAGAATTTGAAGTTTAAGCAGTCGATGAAACAGAAGAAGAAGAACAACAACAACCAAAAACAGCGTTAAGAAGCGTTAATGGGTGCGCATTTTAGCCGCCCGATAATATTAAATTTTGCTTTTGAGGGTCACAAATATCGAAATTTCCATCTCAACTATT
Organism: Anastrepha fraterculus; assembly: GCA_037575425.1. Taxonomy (NCBI): domain Eukaryota; kingdom Metazoa; phylum Arthropoda; class Insecta; order Diptera; family Tephritidae; genus Anastrepha; species Anastrepha fraterculus. The sequence goes on along the minus strand of JAYXIM010008693.1, from coordinate 11,228 downwards.
AATTGTTGATTAGTAAAAACAAAACAAAAAAAAACAAGTAACATTAAATTAATATAGAAAAACAAAAAAAGAAATAAAAGTATGTAATAAAATTTAAAACTATTAAAGATTTAAGCAAACTAAAAAGAAAGAAATTTTAAAATAATTAAAAACACAAATTATCTAAAATATAAAACCAAAATAAAACACCCAACTATGAAAATAATTCAAACAATAATTCTCTAACAACAACCAACTAAACAAACAAACTATGAAAAAACATAAAATAAATTTAAATTGAATTGAAAATCATCTAAATACACGCACACAACAACTACTTACATGCATGCGTTCCACAAAAACAATTGCCCTTCAAATAACACAAACTATAGCAGAGCATCAACTCCCAAGCCGTTTATAAAATAAAAAAGAAAAAGAAAACCAAAACCCAAATTAACTCGAAAAACAAATACGAAATTCGCTGCCATCAAAAATATAAAAAAATAAAATTCGATAAATAAAGTCATAAATTGACTTACAAAATTATATGACCATTTGAAAAAGAAATTGAAATCAATCCAAGGCCAAAACAATTGAAGTAAATAAAGAAGTAGTAACCAACGAGAGAAGGAACGAAAAAATGTATAGACTTCGTAGCCAACAATCACAGACAAATGAAAAAAGTAGTATTGAAGCTCTGGCTTATTGGTGTATGTTGCATAGATCTGTGTGAGTAGCCTGAATTATGCAAAATTTCAATTTCCCAATACAACAAACTCTTTGCGTATACACAATATGAAAAGTTAATAAACAAAAAACACAAACAAAACTAAATTTAATTTGTTTTAATTGAAAAATGTGTGATGAATAGACAAAAGGTGGGGTAGTGTGGGGTAATACTGTGTACACATGGGGGAAAGATTTTTAGAGGTGTTTTGACAGAATCGGCTGATGGGCTGACGTTACTTGGGAAGTGTTAAACAACATTTAGCTTGTGTTAGTGATATACGAATGACATGGCATGAGCAGTGGTTGTGTTGATATTTTTCGTACAACACTAACAGAAGCTATGTTTTGTTGAACATATCCCAAGTGACGTGGCAGCTAAAGTTCCCCACCACCATAGCTATTAAGCGTGCCTTGAAATCTGTCATCCTTGCAGTGTACACGATGTACAGAATGTAGAGGTGCGGCCAATGTCAGACCGTTGACCGGCTCTCAGCGATTTTGATGGAATCAACTGATTAATTGTTTGTTTAAACCCCTAAAACTGAGATTGTGTTGGTAATATACGAAACAAATCAACGCAGCCTTCACCCATATTAACTACTTCGTTGCCGTCTGACTAACGAGTGTGCGAATACGTGTAAAACGAGCGGTCAGAACTCTGCTGCAGACTCACCGATGAGGGGCGTGACGTCCCCAGTTACTCTCACAATATGTTTCATATGGGAAAACCTTGTAATCTATAAGGTGAAGTCCAGAATAAACAAGACTGGCGTCATAAAAATATTTTTGGTGGCGCCATCTATTAATGAGTTAGTGCGATGGAAGTTACATCTCTAGTTGACTTCGTGTGAAAACTTGCTGACATTCGGTTCAGTGGAAGCGAAGTTATTGCGCCTAAGGGGTCAGTCAGTATGTTTGTGTCATCGGGACAAAAATGAGTTGCGAACAATTTTGTTTTAAAATCAGTAAAACGTTTACCGAAACATTTGAATTGATGAAAAAAGTTTACAGCGATGATTGTCTACCTCGTGCCAGAGTTCATGAGTGGTATACACGTTTCAGAAATGATTGTGAGGACATACTATAAATGACAATGAACACACGGACCGCCCATACCAGTAATCACCGAAAACTCCATAGAAATTGTTCGTAAATTTATCAAAAATGAACCGAAATCATCGTTGAAATTCATGGAATCGGAATTGAATATCTTCAAAACATCGATCTATCGCATTTTAACTGATTACTTGGGTTTACGAAGGGTCTGTGCACGTTTCATTCCGCACAAGGTAAGTGAGGACCAAGAATTGCTCAGAATTCAACATTCGATCTCATTAAAGAGGCGAGAAAAGACGAGAACTTCCTTTACAACATTCTAACTGGTGATGAAACGTGGTGTTTCCAACATGAACCTGAAACTAAGCGTCAAAATGTCGAATAGAAAGTCCCAGACGAGCCACCACCCAAAAATTTAGTTTGGAGAAGTCAAAAATCAAGTCGATGCTCATTTGTTTTTACGATTCCAATGGAATTGTCCACAAGGAGAGAACCGTCAATGCAATTTTCTAAATTGGCGTTTTCAAGTGTTTGTTGCATCGGAGGAGGAAGCTGACGTTTATTGCACGATAATGCACAATCCCATCGATCCACTCTTGTGACTGGTTTTTTGACTAGAAATCGTATTTTAACCATCAATCACTCACCGTATTCGCCAGTTATGGCTCCCTCCATGTGACTCCTACCTATTCTGAAAATTGCATTTGGCCATGAAAGGAAAACATTTTGCGTCCGTAGAGGACATCCAAAAGGTTTGTACCGGCATCCTGAAGAACATTCCGGTCAATGACCTGAAACACTCTTTCGAAAAGCTTTTAGTTCACGCAAAAGAGTTTATTGAGGCCAGAGGGGACTATTTTGAATAAATAAATTCGAAGTTATCAGAACAAAGCTCCTGACGTTCCTATTTAAGCTCAGTCTTGTTTATTTTGGACTTCATCTTGTACGAGTGCCATGGCATGAGCTGTGTTGATTTTTTTCGTATATCACTAACACAAGCTAATTTTTGTTAAACATATCCCAAGTGACGTGGCAGCCAAAGTTCCCGTCAAAATATTTTTTTCATCACAGCTATCAGGCAAATCCTGAAATCTGTCATCCTTGCAGTGTACTTGATGTACATAATACAGAGGTGTAGCCAACATCAGAGCGATTTTGACGGAATCAGCTGATTTTCTGACGTAAGCGGGGATTGTTTAAACCCCTAAAACTGAGATTGTGTTGCCAATATACCATACAAATCAACGCAGCCTTCCCCCATATTTCTTCATTGCCGTCTGAATAACGAGTGTGCGAATACGTGTAAAACGAGCGGTCAGAACTCTGCTGCAGAATTACCAATGAGGGGCATGACATAGCTAGTTACTCTCACAATTTTGCTTCGGATGGGCAAACGGGATAGAAAGTCAAAAGCTTAGATTATCTTCTAAAAAAGTGGAGATAAGTCTCAGGCAGTCAGTCTTAAGAAGAGCTAAGATATGGATCGATCGGAGATAATATAAAAGCAGCAGATAAAACCACGTGTATGCTATGTTGTAGCGGCTGCTCACTAAGAGACATACTCAAGCTCATAACCCATTGTGATACCGCATAGGAAACTTGTACTTATCTCTTTAAAATCAATGGGAACTTGTTGAAAATTTTGGAAGATCCCTGATTTTCACATTGCAGAGATCTTCCAACTCAGACAAAAATTGGCTATCTATGGTGGAAATACGTCTGGCTATGGTGCAAATGCGTCAGGATAAAGCAGGACACAACCACCGAAGTTCCGAGATCGTCTCTTCCTCTTCTTCATTTAACAGCTTCAGCGTACACTCCTAGCCTCTGAGCGTCTCTGTCTATAAGACAGCTAATCAAGTTTCTGATATGAACTTTCAATTTTTTTCGGAATAATTCATCAGTTGGCCGTCGTAGCCGAATGAGTTGAGTTGCGGGAGAGCGTAGGTTAGAATCTCTGTGCATAAACATCAAATAATAGAAAAAGTTTATTCTTATAGCGGTCGCCCCTCGGCAAACCTCCGAGTGTATTTCTGCATTGAAAAAGATCCTCCTAAAATCCATTTGCTGTTTGGAGCCAGCTTAAAACCGTAGGTCCCTCCATTTTTAGAACAACACCACAAATAGGAGAAGGAGCTTTGGAAAACACCTAACAGAAATGTACGTGCCAATTATTAATTTTTATTTTTAATTCATCGGTGGTGTTGGGGCAGCGTAAATTTCGACGCAGATTTCCCAGTCAACAGACACCAACTTGGCAAACACTACGGCATTTAGCCGCACGGCTTGAAGAGTTTAAAACAACAGGAAATGGTGCCAGGTTTGGTCGGCCATGATCGAAAGTCGTTTTGTAGAGAATATCGCCGCTGCAGCTCAAGATGTCACAGAGGAACCCGAAGTATCGACAACATGACGTACCATGCTATTGAACATCAACCAACAGTCTACAGAGAATTCTCGTAAACGAGTTGAAGATGTTGCCTCACAAACTGTTTGCGCAATCAACTGCTAGCTGTTGGCCGCCAAGCATGTGAAACTTACTCCCAAGCCTTTCTGAGCCGTGACCACCAGGAAGAGAGTTGTAAATCTAAAATCAATATGCGCGATAAGTCCTTAGTCCTTAACAGTGACTTTTAAAACATTTTTATAAAGAAACCATCCCGTGGGTCACCCTCTATCTACAACCTAGATTTCCTATCAACAGCAAACACATCTGTAGAAGCCAGTTTGTGTACACTACGACGTTAAAAAGCCGCTTAAACCCGCCTCCAGGGAATTCCTTTGATAAGTCATCAATTTACGTAAAGAATTACGCTTTTCTAGTTGTGAAAGTGAAAACACACATGGCAAACTAGTTTCACAACAAAACTTGCATTCGTGTCCATATATTTTCAATACGTTTAAGATATATCTGCATATCGCTCGTTTGCCCGAAGAACGTCATGACCTAAAAAAAAAAATTTATATGAGCATGCAAAAATTACCACCTGCTCTTCTTTTGTGCAGTGTGAAAAATTCATGGCGATGTTAATTAACAGTATTTCATTAGATAAATATATATCTTTATTTTATTCATAGAGGCATAGCGAATTGAAAACTTTGAAGTCGTTTCTCTGGCATTTTTGATTTTTTGAGTTGTGACGTTCTTCAAGCAAACGAGCAATATGTACACATATGCGATAGGTATATGTATACATATAAATACAATATGTAATATCAGCAAAGAACTTGATTATTCAAATGAGCGTCCAGTCAACGCTTATGAGCGGCACTTGGGAAATTCCCTGGTGAACAAATTAAATATAATGCATTTGTGTTGCCGCAGAATATTACGTTTCTTGAGAAAAAGTATAACAGCACAGATGAGATTCCAATTTCCATACTTTGAGCTTAAAAAAGCAAACTATGGGAAATTTAACAGTTTTAGTATGCAAGGAAGCAACAGAATTAATTACAACTCAAGGCTAACTAACGCAGTGGAACAGATATTTTAGAGTAGGGCCTTCACTAATAAATTCTAAGCATTAATGTCCGTACGTAGTAGTCAATCTGCGAAGGATTTGCTTCCACTTCAATACATTTTTCTACAAAGCATGATTTTTTTGTTCTAAAACACAGTAAATTTACCTGAAATACTCGTACAGTGTGATGCGATATCTGGAAATGACATCTACATATTCACTGACAGTCACGCGGCGATAAAATCACTCACAAAATAGTCGACAACCTCCAAGGTAGCCATGAAATGCCGCACATCGCTTAATGAGATGTCTGAATCATTTCGCTTAAGAATAATATGGGTTCCTGGCCATCGCGACATTGAGGGTAACTGCAGAGCCGATGAACTAGCGACACTCGGCACCAAATTGGCCTATGAGTACTCATACAATGACATAGGCATACCCTTACAAACATGCAAGCTACTCATCCTTGAAGAAATCGTAAGGAAAGCAAACAAAAGGTGGCGTAATGAAGCCACCTGCAAAATCGTCCATCAACTGTGGCCGACTCTCAATGCTAAACGCACAGAATCTCCGCTAAGCCAAAATAAAGACAGTCTGAGCACACTGATTTCGGCTATAACGGGGCTCTGTCTCATAGGAAAGCACGCCCAAAGGATGGGTGTGCAAGCACGTGACTTCTGTAGAAGTTGTCTAGGTGAGGAGGAGGAAAAGACAATCTTGCACTGGACGGGGGTTGACTATTCTAGGCACACAATTTTTTAATGAATTGGATGATCTCAGTTCTGTAGAAATAGGAGATATTGTAAATTTTTGAAAAGGAGGAATGTTTTAGGAGAAATAGGGAAAGCTCCTCTCGCGGCGAGAGTTTGTCCCATAGGCCCACCGCTTCAATCAAACCTAACCTACCTAAAATATTATAAATTAATAAATTTTGAATATAATCCCGTCAGAAGATACTAATTTTTAGAGCATTGTAACCTTTAGTTTCTACTTCAAATCGTCCTTTCAAACATTTTACAATAGAAATTTTGTGAAAGTTACTTAAAACTGGAAGTTACTAAAGAAAGTAAAAAGGTTCTATAAAAATTAAAAAAAAATTAAAAAACGAAATTTAAACGGAAATTATAATATTATATTACCAGTAATCACCGAAGTCCTACGGATGAAAGAAGCTCATCCACTGATTCTCAAAACCGATGCTCAGCCTTGTGTACAAGTATTTTCTCAACTTTGAGTCTTAATAGTAGTTCGTACTATCGTCCCCTCACCAGCCCATCTGTTTTCTATTAAAGTGGAAAAATTCGAGTCAACATATTCTTTACTGAATCTTCCTGTACCAGTACGAAGTTCCTGAGATATCTCTGCTGTAAGTGCTGCAGCTCAAAATAAGTCAATGCAGTTGATTTTAGGCCTCATTAAAACGGTAGCTCCTTCCATTTGCGGAACAACATCAAGACGCATGCCACAAATAAGAGGAGAAGCTCGACGAAACAACTAACAGAAGTGTACGCGCCAATTATTTATTTATTTATATTTAGTCGATTTTAGGTCATTCACAGAAATTGGTAGTCTTGTAGTCCACATTTTTCGTAAATAACTCGGCTTAGACCCTTACAATATGAACGACAGGGAATGCCGAAAACGAAGAACATCCTAGGTCATATAGTATGAATAAATACAGTCGTGATGGCGAGTCTTACTTTTTTGAATATCTGGCAGACTTAGATCCATAGCCATCTGCAATATTCCATCGTTGAACAGAGAGACAAAGTGGTTTCACCACATTGAGAACTAGAGGAGGAGCATTGAGCTAAAGCAATTGGTAACACAATGGACCTCCAAGACCCACTACACCCTCGAAAAGAGTGACAGCCACCATAATCTAATCTAATGTTGGTGACGGAGATGGAAATTTCCTCTATGATTGTAAAGGCCGAATAGAATTGAACTTGACTTCCTTGAGCTTCTAATTGCCTGCGAGAAGCAAACGGCTTGCGCGGATAGGCATGTACATATTAATACAAAGATGTATTCGTATGGGAAAAAGATGATAACTAAAGCACAAATAGATTCCAACCAGCCTGATAACCAGTCGCTGGGCTACCACTGACGGCCTTCGAGTCAACTCTGACAAAACCGAGCTGGTGCTATTTACCAGAAAATATAAACCTGCACCCTTTCGACTTCCTAAATTAAACAACCACGTTCTCCCGCTTACATCGGTAGTTATCTTGGAGTGATACTTGACTCCAAACTCCATTGGAAGCTACACATTGAAAATCGGGTAAAGAAGGCCAGTATAGCCTTCTACTCCTGCAAATCTATGTTCGGTAGAAAATAGGGACTCAAGCCACAGGTCGTGCTTGTGGTTTTGCCAATTTTAACGTATGGATGCCTGGTTTGGTGGGTAGCTCTTCGGAAGGGCTATAACATCGCTGAACTGGGGAGGGTGCAAAGAACTGCCTGCATCATCGGAGCATGTAAAACTTTACCCAGTGCTGCCCTGAATGTTGTTTTGCACTTACTTCCCATCGACGTTTACGTTATTTCCATCGCAGCTCAAAGTGCAATCAGCTTAAAGAAGGTTGGCCTCTGGAGGCAATCTCTCCAGGGACATGGTAGCATTTTTGGACAGTTAACACCGTATTTCTCCGAACTTCGAACAGACCTCTCCATCCGCAAACTAGAGTTTGAGGGTCGTGCTAAGGCAATCTTTCCTAATAAGAGTGAAATGAAACTGCTGATGAGCTTGACAGGAAGGGAATTGAATTGGCATCAGAGACCTCCTACCCGAGCATCGGCATCCCCCTGACAGTTGTTAAAGGGGAACTCCACAAATTATTTCTCAGAAAAGCTCAGAAAAGATGGAGCTCCGTTTATTCATGTGCTATTTCGAAAACCCTTTAGCCCCAGTATAATATACGGAGGACTAAGAAAGTCCTGGGGACTCCTCGCTGTTAAATTTCCAAACTCGTAGCCGCGTTTACCGGTCACTGGACGATCGGCACACATACGGAAAAGCTAGGGTTACCATTTAACCCTAATTGCAGAAGCTGTGGGGACCTTTCAGAGAAAAAGACTGTTGAGCACTTTCTCTGTAAATGTCCGGGTTTGGCAGCTAGACGATTAAGACCACTGGGTGCTCCTTTTGTTCGACAGCCTGGGGCAGTGCGCCAACCTAAATCCCATCAATCTTCTCCATTATATCACCAGCTTTGCCTGGCTGTAGATATCTGCCTTTTGGAGGTCTCATAATGGTGTCAAAATGGCGCAGTCATTACCGAATTGCGTTAACTGGTTAATGAATGGCGTAGGTGTCGCGGTGAATCAAAGATTGTTTAGGTTACTTTATTACAAATACATTTCGCTTGTTCGCTGGAAGAGCGTCACAACCCAAAACCCTCTTTTTTTTGTATAAATATGCAGGTATGACCGCCAGGTCTTCTTTTGAAATTTGAAAACTTTCAAAGCTAGGTTTCTTGCTTTTTTGTCTGCTTATATAGAGTGATTCAAGAGTGATGCAGATCTTCGACACCAAATAATTGTGATATGTAAATTTTGTTTTTTTTTTCTTTCAGATAATTGATTAAAGTTCCCAGGATGAATTACCTCACGGAACAACGGGGTCAAATGACCTCACAATTTAGAAATAAATCGAAATAAAAATCAAATCAGCCGCTCTACTGATGCTGCCTGCTGAGAGGTGACCGCTATTAGAAGAAAACCTTTTCCATCAATTAGTGTTCCACGCTCCCGATGATTTTCAAACCCCAATCCGCCCCAATGCAAGGCACACACAAAAAATTTGGCTACGGCGCCCGCCACTGAGTACACATCCTAACAGCGTCCACCATTCGAAAATGCGTAGGTACGAAGATCCGTGCATGAAACATTAAAATTATAGAACAAGTTTTTTTTCTAAAAGCAGTCGCCCCTCGGCGAACAATGGCAAACCTCCGAGGATAAAAAGCTTAAAAAGGTCTTCATAAAAAATATCTGAATTTGGAGTCGACTTAAAGTTGTAGGTCTCTCCACTTGTGGAACAACATCCAGACGCTCGCACTCATACAGAGTGTTAGCGCCAATTACCTATATATATGTAGGTACATATGTAACAGTTATATATCTGTTATTTTATAACAAAATTTTAAACGGAGAAAATTGTTTATGTTTCCTCTATGAATATCAAAATTATGACTGACCTTTGATCCCTATAAATATATGTACCTTTAAAACTAGACTCTACCAACCAGTCGCTCAAATTAAAACTAATTTACATAATGAAAGTTTTCAGGTACAAAATTATTCATTCATTTCGTGATTAATGCTATGTAGGTATTGTTTATAAACAATTAATTTGCAAATTTCGCGCAACCAAAATAAAACGCATAAATTAATAGTAGGTGAAATAAACTAGAAGTGAGAAGCAGCCGCCACGATTTAAAAAAAAAAACAAAGCTTGGAAGTTTGCTCTCTGGCTGTTTCTCATTTGTCAAACCGCGCTCTATGGAGCCGCTACTAAGTATAGCAAGCATCACTTTGCGTTTAAAACAACTCTTCTCACGAGCAGCCCGGCTCAGAGCATCGTAATATAAGTAACTACATAAACACAGATATGAGTATGGTCGAGTATATACATACGTACGTTGGAGCTTAAGTGGCTGCTCTATAAAGAATTTCGCTTCAGTTTGCAAACACTCCTCACAGTCATTGGTTTAGAATACGAGAAGATTCTGCTTCAAATTTAATTAACAGTTGATCACAGCTCGATAAGCTAACTTATATGAGTTCCAGCGAATAAATAATTTGTTGTTCGTTGAGAGTGCGTCGGGATCGTCGGTTCGTAATCAAATGTTCAGTGATCTTCGAGTCACATATATACATATTTATTGTACCTTTTTGCGTGTTCACAACGGAGCTATGTGTTTCGCGTGTATATAAAAACTATATGTACATACATACATACAAATATACACATGCAACAATGTATCAACTAATTTAATAATAGTCCAACGATATATTTAATAAAGAGCATTGAGGCTAAAAAAAAATTAGCAATTAAAATCTTATCGTGCGAATAACAAATAAAAACATATATTTGTATGTACATATGTATGTTTATATGTATCTACATGTATATAACAAAAAACGACGAACTACCCAATTAAATTGCAGTCCGGTTTTTTGTATTGATTTCATATTTATAAAAACGTACATACAATACATACGTACATATACATACATATGTATTTAAGGGGTTAGGCCACTCTAGGATTTTCAAAATATCGAAATTTTTTTTTTTGCTTAAAAGATGCTTTAAACTCTTTAGAATATAAAACAAAAAGTCCTATGCGTGAAAAAAATGTTTATCTCTAATATTTCGCACTTTTGCGCGAGCGCCTCTGACGTCTCTGACACGACTATTCAAATTTAAACCGTGTTTATCTCAAAACGTGATTTTTCAAAACTGCACGCAGCATAACACAAACAATTTTTAATATTTTCACTTGTAATTGTACAAGGATCTTTAGAACATTATTCCGCACTGAAATACGTACGGATTTTTTTATTAATTAATTAGAAAAATTTTTATAAACAATTAACGGTTCCATTTTAGATGAAAAATTCTACTTTTGACTTCAAACATCTGCAAAATACACAAATTTCAATATTTCTAAAATCCCGTACGTATTTCTACAGCTATACTCACGTCGATTGAGAAGAATTTTTTTAATTTGGTTTAGGTGGACATTTACGTCAGTTGTACTGCGTGCCGTGAAGTGCCTTTTTCGCAGGGCGCGTTCAGAGATTCACTCCAAAGGCGCCATTTTGTAATATTTTTCAATAAAAATATTTGTAATTACACTTAAATACATGCTTAATAATATACTTAAAAAGTTTTTTCCTAGCACCTTTCTTTCAATGTAAAAAAATCCTTAAAAAACTGCTTTTTTTACAGTAGCTAGAGTGGCGTAACCCCTTAAATGTATACATTAGGAC
>JAYXIM010008692.1:0-27732 GCA_037575425.1 Anastrepha fraterculus | reverse complement strand
TTCCTATACCCGCGCGTTGGTCTGTGAGACCGAGAAAATGATTTTACGTAAATTTTTGTTTTTCCAGAAACTCTACAAAGTTGAATTTACTGCTAGCTTCCGGTTTTCTTGCAAGCTCTATATTAGTGTTGATTTGGCGTTTGCACTAGACAGGCGTGTTGGTGAATTTTATAAAAATTGGTCTGTGAGACCGACGCGGGTATATGTGTAATTTTTTGTGAAGTTAAAGCAGTTATTTTGTTTTTTGTTTCTTTCTTATTTTTTTTGCGTTTTACTATTTTGTAGGTACTTTTTAATATTATAATGAATGAAGAGCAAATCAGACTACTTTTGGAGGAAAAAAATTCGACTTCTGATTATGAGGATGAAAATGACAGCGACGTTGAAGACTTTGTTGCAGGAGATGCAGAAAGTTATGATACCGAGCAAGCAGATGATGAAGAAATCGACGAGGAGTTGAATGAGATAGAGGATAGAGAATTTTATCTTGGTAAAGATGGATACACTAGGTGGAATAATGATGCTCCGTCAAATCGTGTAAGACGTCTCGCTAGGAATATAGTCACTCAACTGCCAGGGCCTAGAAAAGCAGCAAAAAACTTGAAGGAAATAGGCGAGGTTTGGAGATTATTTTTTACTGAAGTTGTTATAAATCGTATTGTAAAGTATACTAATGAACATATTGATCTCATAAAACCTAATTTTTCAAGAGAAAGCGACTGTACCTATACAGGCAACATAGAAATCGAAGCCCTTTTAGGCATTTTAATCTTTGCTGGAGTTAGGAGAAATAGTCACTCCAACGCTAAAGATTTATTCAAAACAGATGGTTCCTCTTCGGAGATATTTCGATTAACTATGAGCTGGAATCGATTTTATTTATTAATGCGTTGTCTAAGATTTGACTTTAAAAGCGTAAGTTTTCTTTTTAAGGCAGATTTTTACATGAATTGCGATATGCCATGATTTTTTATTTCAAGACTAAAAACTAATATAATTTATAATTTATGTATTGTCCAAGAAGTGTTTTTAAGTTATTATAACTTATTTTTATTTATGTGAATAAAAAAATATGTTATTGTTTTGTTTTTGTAGTACTTGAGAAAAAATTATCAATTTTGATGGCTTTTTTGTTAATCACTTAAAATCAATAAAATAAGTGAATACAAATTTAATGCGTAGTTTTATTTTTTTATTACATCTACGGGATTGAAAAATAATAATTTGTTTTTAGTTTTGTTTGAAAAAACTAATATTTTATGTAGTTTGAACTTTCGGTCTGTGAGACCGTGCGCGGGTATATGTGTTACAAAAATTAACGCGGGTATAGGAAGGTTAACCGAATTTTCGCTAAAACCGCGTATATGTCTGATTTTAGTTGCAGTTCTTGCGGAAATGAAAATTATTATATTGGGTTGGGAAAAAAGTAATGTCGTATTTTGTCAATTGAGCGCGACATTTAAACATATCTTCCGTTGTACTTATTGCATCGGGTCACACTAAACGGCGATTTGAAGACGACAATCTGTACTACAAGTCTCTCTTTCACAGTGTTGTGATCGTACGTTTCAGTCTTAAGTTATAGCGCGTCAAAGATGGATTCCACCAAGAAAGAAATTAGTCATATTTTACGTTTTTACTACCTTAGAGGCAAAATCGTCGTAGAGACTGATAAAATCGTTGAAATTATCCAAAAAGACCGGCATGCGAGCATTCGGTCGATTAGTCAGGAACTAGGTGTAGACCACAAAACCGTTTGGAACCATTTGCAGAAGATTGGATCCAAAAAAAGCTGGATGTTTGGGTGCCACACGTGTTGACACAAAAAAATCTCTCTTGGACCGAATCAACGCGTGCGATTCTCTGCTAAAGAGAAACGAACTTGACCCATTTTTGAAGCGAATGGTGACTGGCGATGAAAAGTGGATCATGTACGACAACGCCAAGCGAAAAAGATCGTGGTCGAGATGCGGCGAGCCGGCCCAAACCATCGCCAAGCCCGGATTGACCGCCAGGAAGGTTTTGCTGTGTGTTTGGGGGGATTTAAAGGGAATTATACACTATGAGCTGCTCTACTATGCCCATGCCCTTAATTTGGTCCTATACTGTGTGCAACTTGACCGTTTGAAGCAGGCGATTGACTAGAAACGGCCAGAATTGGTCAATAGGAATGGTGCTGTGTTTCACCAGGACAACGCTCGTCCTCACACATCTTTGATGACCCGCCAGAAGCTACGGGAGCACGGATGGGATGTCTTATCGCACCTACCATATAGTCCGGACCTGGCACCAAGTGACTATCATCCCTTCCGGTCCATGCAAAACGCCCTTGATGATACCAAGTTGGCCTCAAAAGAGGCTTGCGAAAACTGGTTGTCTGAGGTTTTTGCAAATAACCCCCTCCTTAGTTGCAAAAAACTAAAGGTGGGATAATGAAGTTGCCTTATAAATGGCAATAAGTTTGTGAACAAAACGGGGCATATTTGACTTGAATCGGATAACTCTAAGTACATTGAATAAAGCGTCAAATTTCGATCACAAATACATTTCTTTTTCCCCAACCCAATATCTAAATCAGGTTTTTTTTATTATTAAAAATGTATTGCATTTAATTCAATCACATGAACGGAATGTACTGAGTCTTGCCATAAATTCTGTAACAAAACGGTGAGAACAAATTCACAGAAAAAAAGAGGTTGTCTGTAAAGTCGGTTTACTGACGATAGTGTAACGTGACAACGTCATAAGAAAATACTGATGAAATGGGTTGCCTTTTTCAAAAGAAAATTTTACTTTTATTTGTTTGATAGATATTTTGTACGGATATAGAGAAGGAAGTAAATGGAATCGCAATGGAATTGATCCAGTTACATTTACACACACGTGAAAAATTACGAAACATTTATCAAATTCATGAAAGATGTGTTCAATTTCGATTGTGCATCAGACGTTAATAAGTCAACAACACTAAGAGGCAACATCATCGATTTGACTTTTTCAAGGCACATTACACTCCCTTTCATTTCCTACTTTTTCTATGATCGTCCTATTCTCAACAGAGAAATGGTTAATTACCATGCACACAGGAAGAAGGCATATGCAAATACAAGTATGTGAATTTATATACCTACATATGCGCATATACATATGGTACATATATATGCTCACTCAAGTAGGGCAGAGCCAGATGTCGAACGTTGCCGAACGCGGGGTCCGATTGTGCCTCTTTGTCGTTCGATCCGCGCTCTCGCTTGCAGTTCAAGCAAGGTAACGACGCATGAGCAAGATAACGACGCATTTTTTGGTGAGTGCAACCGGCTTTATCGAATTATAAGACGTAATCACGGCAAAAGGTCCTTTATTTTTGCTTTTGTTCGTATGCATTGTCTACTCATAAATTATACTCAGTTTCGTGGCAAATTTCGCTTGTCAACAATGGCGTGAGGAGCTAAGGAAAATCGCTTTGCAGTGATTGCATTACAAAAGTGTGGTATAAGTGCAAGTGAGATTTATGAATTGCTGAAAAAACTTAATATTTCGATAATGTTTGCTTACCGCACGAAGACTCGTTTTTCCCACACGTCTGAAGTGGCAGACCGAAAGAGAAGTGGCCGCACGCGCGTGGTTCGAACCAGGGCGCAAAGCTGCAGCCATAAAAGTCGGTCAAGAGAGAGTTCGCAGAAAACACCTTAGAAACTAGAAAATCATGTCCACTAAAATGAATTTATCAACCAGATCCATGTCAAGACTAATTAGAAATGATCTCCACATGAAAGCCTTCCGTCGCTCAACTGATCATGTTTTGACAACGCACTTGAAGAAAATTAGACTCGACAGATGCAAGCAGCTTCGTCGGTAGCATGCGGTGAAAAGCCATGAAAATATTCTTTTCACATATGAAAAACGTTTCACAGTTGAAGAAGTTTTTAATAAGCAAAACGACAAAATCTAGGCTAAAGCTTCTAAAGACGTAAAAAATGTTGTTTCAAGGGTTCAGCGTGGCCACCATCCATCTACATCCAAGTTACATCTATTCATTTCTGCAAAAAAGGGGTTAAGGCAAACGGGGCCAAAGTGTACCAAGAGGTTGTCTTAGAAGGCGTAGTGAAGCGGTTGAGCTGTACTATCTTCGATGGAGAGCATTGGATAATCCAGCAAGATTCCGCTCCAGCCCATAAAGCAAAACCTACTCAGCAGTGGCTAAAAAATAACATTCCTGGCTGCATAACCGCAGAGGATTGGCCATCTGGAAGTCTAGACCTGAATCCATTGGACTACAGTTTGTGGTCATAATTGGAAACCATGGCCTGTCAAAGAACCCAAAGGAATAAGATGAGTCTGGAACAACCTTTGGTTCGAGCAGTGAGATGAATATCCATGGAAACCGTTCGTGCTGTAATAGCTGTATGGTCCAATCGTTTGAAGGCTTGTGCAAAAGCAAATGATGCCCATTTCGAATGAAAATATAAACTTTGTTTTTGATATTTACGTGATTAAATAAAACTAACTTCATTAAAAAAAAGTATTATAATTTCATATCTATAACGGACTTAAATCGTAACAGAACTTATGGCAGAGCTAAGTATAACATGAGACTTTAAATTAAGGGGACCCGGTGGTCTAAAAATTTCAAAAAATCGATTTTAGGTTTTTTCGATATTTCGGAAGTATAGTACCTTTAAAATATACTGTGAAATTTTCATGCGGAAATTCCCAATATTATAGCTTATACAGCCCATTAACTAGGTAGAGAGCGGTCCGCGCGCTCCTGCACCTCAAAATTTAAACTCATTTATCTCGAAACGACATTTTCGGTCTGGTGTTGTCAAAAAAAAAAAAAACTATTCAAACCATCTGAAATTTGAAACTTAAAAACCCCGATTTTTATAGTGCAAAATTCAAAACCGCGCCATTTTGTCAATTTTTTATTTTTTTATTATAGCTACAGTCATACTGATGAATTTTTTTTTTGGTCGGCGGCCAGGTCCGCTTTTCCGCGAGGGTCAACTTCAGCGCCATTTTTTAAATAAAAAAAAAACGAATTTAAATTGTTCTCAACATGACTCCTGATACTGTGGCACCCTTTCTTGTTTGTTCTTTGTCCTTTCGTTACCTGGTATTTCGCTTGTACCCACACGAGAGGAAAAGCCAACTGCATTGCTTTGTTGAAGACTTAATTTTTGCAATAGTCGGTAGTCACGTTTATCGCGAAGTTACTGTATACAAGTTCTTAGAAAATTTTGAAGTGTAATTAATTTCCAGAGTAGCTTTTTTAGTGTATTTGGTATTTATACCTACATTGAATTTGAATTTGTATGTCTTTCTTCATACATACATACATACATATATACATACATACATACATACATACATATGCACAGATACTCGTATACTGTTTTCTCTAAACCCCAAGGACTTTCAATATCTTTTAACTGCTTTTAAAAACTTGCTGGCGCTGAAACTCTTTAAGTGGACAATAAAAATGCTTCATAATTTTATGACACTCTAAAAATGTTTACGAGAATTTGATAGCCAATCTAAGAAGGTTATCTTTTCAAAGATGAATTTCGCATTGTAACCTCTGATTGTCACCACCGCAAATTCACAAAGCGCTGCAAGTGTATCCTCAAGTGTACTTTTTCTGCAGCAACAACAATAGCGAGAACAGAAACAAGAAATAATCAACATAAGCGAGAATAATGAATGTCCTTTTTATCAGCGAATTAAAAAGAAAACACACATGACATTTCCAGCGTCACATCACCTTTTGTTATACGGATTTTTATTTCTGTGCACTCGAGTGCCGAATATGTCGAGGGAAATGTCTTGGAAATCAATCACGAATGCACTTAAAATGAAATCTCAACGGCAATCGCAACCGAAATTTTTTGATCACAATTTTTTTTTCTCTCTTTCGAAGGAATATGTGTGTGTATTTGTGCGCGAGTATAGGACCGATTTGGCTTAAAATGATTACACAGTCCAACACTTCAATACGGCGTGCCATCGGGACCTGTACACATCGCGGTTCTTATTCATTTGATTGGCTTTGTTGTTGTTGTTGTAAGCAAAGAAAAAAGTAACAATAACATGCACAATGATGGTGGCATGCGCAAAGTCCCCGATTGCCAAGAGTAATGTGCCACCACAAGCACAAGCACAAGCACAAGCACAAGCACAACCACAGTCAACAGCCAAGAGCCCACAGCCAGCCATGACTATATAGTAAGATCGATGCATTTACATAGCTATAAAAAATGTCATGCGACAGATTTGTAATTAATCATCTGCCGAGTAGTGCACTACAGTTCAGTGGCTGTTGTGCACTGCCGACTCACGTTAGTCGGTCGCTTCAGTCGCTTCAATTCCGTGTGCAACAGGTTCCTCATTGGTGGTGAGGTCAGCATCGGTAGCAGCAACAGCAACAGCAACAAAAGTCCACTGTTGGCGGGTTAGAGCGGCTCCAGATTGTACCCACTTATCGCTTCTATTCGGATACAAAATTTACCACAAACTCATTTATGTAAATGCGCAGCAGACGACAACACTACCAGCATCACCAGCACCCGCACGCGAACAGCAGCACATTCAAACAAGTACAGGGTGGTCTAAATGGAAGATAGCTTTTAAAAAATAAAAGAAGCTAAACAAAATGAATTTCCCTTTTTTACATTATCATTTAATGCGTAAAGGTTACTATTCTGGATTATCCGCTTAACTTCTATATTTAACAGCACCCGACACACATAGAAGTCTAAGGCGTCAAATCGCTACGAGGTGGCCACGTCTGTTAGCACGATTAACGAACTACAATAAGTATACGAAATATTGTTTGTTTGAGGAACTGTGCAGCTCAGGACGCTAATTTGTTGAAAGTTATGATCATACAAGTGCACTTGACACACAAAAAGTCGATAATTATGGGCTTTCATTCCTCTTTTCCACCCCTCTTCTTTTATTATTGTTCGGAATTTCCTCACCCAATTGCATTTCGGAGTCATATAGCCTGTATTGGCTCTATAACTCATGCCAATTGAGCTGTGCCCAAATATTTTACAGGTAAATCCACCTGTTGCGCTAAGTCTTACGGCAGATTTAGCTGCTAGACATTCTGTCGCAATGTCAATTGCTGACAGATTGAGTATTCTTTTAAGCGTTGCCGTTGGAGTAGTTCTCATGATCTCATCGCCCCTGTGGCGCAAAGTGCACCAAGACGTTGAATACTTTCCATAGGTATTTTGTATCTTGTTTTCCTTAGCACGGTCCTCCACACTAAAGCACTGTAGAGTAATATTGGCCTTATTATAGCTGAATAGCACCAGTACATTATAGAAGGCGATAGACGCCATGTAGCTCCCAGCATCCTTTTACATGCATATACGAGTATTTAGTGCGTTACTGGCCTTTTTCTTGCTCTTCAATGCTTTGTACTTCCATGATAGTTAGCTATCCAATATTACTCCGAAGTACTTCACATTGTCTGTATGAGTCAGTTCTACGCCGTTGAGTTTCAGGGGGAGCCAACTTGGGATCTTGTACTATGTACGCTTTATCAGCGTTTATCCCCAGCCCTACCTGTGGATACTCTTGCGCATTTATGTACTCTTGTCTGTTATTCGTATATTCGTATAAGCGACATATGGTGTCAAGGTATTTACTCGTCCGTACTATGACGATGTCATCTACACAGGCTACTACATAGTTACGATGCTGTGTCTTCAAATTTCTTTAAAAGCTGAATAACTGCGAGTAACCAGGGAAGTGTCGATAGAACACCACCACCCTCACATGTTGATTTAGTGAGTTACCTTCGTTCCATTTCGCTCTTTTTATTCTACAACCTAAGATATTCTTAATCCACGAATAGACAGCGGGTTCTGTATTTGTTCTGTTCTAAGCCTCTTTAAATAGCTGCTCTCTTCCCATTGTTGAATGTTCCACTAATGTCTAGAAATACTTCTAAAGCATATTCTTTAAACTTTTGAGCTTTCTCCATACTCAAAACTAGTGAGTGTAACGCAGCGTCATCACAGAAGATGATTTTCTTCGAAAATTGAGCATTCACTGTTGCCATTTTCTGCCACCATTCCGACCATTGTGATATTGGGTATCTTTCCATGGTTCAAATTGAATTAATCTGAAATTGAAAAATTTCAAATGAAATACAGAAAAAAACTTGTCGTTTAGGTGTGGTTTACATTCAACATCGGCCCTTGAAGTTTAACCACCCTTTATAAGCATCAAATGCTGCTATTACATGCACAATGGATGACAGCTTGTTTTAGAAGTGCCAAAGAAAAAACAAATCATTGAGCTGCATGAACACAAATTTTTCAATACTGAAATAATATTAATAAAATACCATTGGAATCCTCGTTGCTAAGACCGCTTTTTTAAATAAAATCAAATAACACAAAAATAAAATATTTAACTGCTCATCCAAATACCAATATAAATTGCGCTATATTTATTTCGAGTGTACCAACAAATCCGTTCATCTGGCAGCGCTAGTACTCGTAAAGAAACTCATTTCTTTGCTGATTGCATTTCCTATAACATAGCATATCTCTATATGGATGACCCTGTATTTTGTACCCTCGCCAGCCATGCTGGCACTATCAGCCCGCCAATTGACCCAAACGCCAATGAGACTTGGCAGTCAATTTTATATAGAAAATAAGTTGTTTGTGTGTGGCACAAAGATTTTTGTTGCCTTTGTCACATTTCTGTGTAAAATGCAGAATCATTCCGATATTAATATTACAATTTCGTAGAAATTTATGAAAATATTTACATAGGTATACTTATACATAAGTACACAAGTGTACAAAATGTTGAAGTATCAATACAAGTAATTGAAAAGAAATACTATTATCATACGTATGCAATAATATTGAATAATACGAATGATGCACTATTATCACTAGAGACCATACCATTACATACGTACATATTATTTTATAAACGCGATTTAACATACCCGAAGCTAGGACTTTATTTCTACCAATCGAAATACCACAGTCTAAGGCGAATTTATATAAGCAGGTGTTGTTTCATTAGCTGATTGGTGTCTGATTCTCAAAGTGAGAGTATTCGCATTTTCTTTTCCCTTCCTCCTTGAGCTAAAATTTGAAAATAGGCCGCCAAATTGTTGTGTTTCTAGAATCGATATCACCTTTTATGTATTCACCCTACCATCAATATTATGAAAGAGTGATAGAGACAGGATTGCGCTCATCAGGGAATGCGTGACGTCGCATTAGCTGAGTTATGCAGTGTTATTATTATTATTATTATAAGAAGGCCATTACGCACTGCGACCAGAGCTGATCTTTTGTAACCCTAGAGTTTTAGGCTTTTTAAAAATTTTAACACAATTTTGGGTTTGTTGTTCCAAAGATTGCATGGAGATATTACGATACCACCAAGGTGATGAAGTCTCTGTCTGCCCAACGCAGGACATTCACAAAGCACATGTTCTGAGCTTTCTATGTCCATTTCGCAAAAGCGGCAGACATTGGTCTCAGATAGGCCAATATTATTTAGATGATACCTCAGGCTGCAGTGGCCTGTAAGATATCCTGTTAAAAGACGCAGATCTACTCTGCTTAGTGAGAGAAGCCTGTCAGATATTCCTTTGTTGGGACTTAGGAATAGTTTGGCTTGACGCTGACCGGCACAGTTTAGCCAGTGTGCAGCAAATTTTCTTTCTCCCCATTTCCTAAGGAATTCATTAATGTGGCCTTTCGTGAGTCCGCAGAAAGGCTCAGGACCAGTAAGTTGCATATTTGCTCCTTGTTTTGCAATGTCATCAGCCATTCAATTTCCCTCATGTCCTTCATGTCCCGGAATCTAGCCTAATGCTACTATGTTGAGCGTTCCTAACGTGTTGAGAAGGTTTAGGCAATCATTTAGGTACCAATTTAGAGGTGATAGCTGTTGATAGAAGGGCTTTTAGAGCCGCTTGGCTATCTGAAAGTATATAGATGTGAGTACCTCTCATTTTTCCTGCTAAGGCATTCTCTCACACATATTTCGATGGCATGTATTTCTGCCTGGAATATTGTTGGGTAGAGTCCCATCGGAATCGATTTTTTGAATTTTGGCCCATTGATTCCTGCCCCTGTTCTACCATTTTCCAATTTGGACCCATCAGTAAACCATAGCTGGGAGCCAGGTTTGAAAGTGATAGAGTTAGTTCTCCAGTCTGTGCGTTCATTAATTATAACTTGGAAGTTCCTGAAAAGAATTGGTTTGCGTGATAGTATATCATCCCTATGAAGAATGGGACTATGTAGGAAGTCTTCTAAGATCTTTAAATGTCCTTTCATATCCCCACTTTTAAGTTCAGATATACCTTTTAATCTTAAGGCACTCGAGCGAGCTTCCCTTTCAATTAGAATTGGAAGCGGTGGTATGTTCAGGAGCACACCCAATGCATCCGTGGGACATGTTTTCATAGCCCCTGTAATACCAACACATATCAGGCGATGCAGTTTGTTTAATTCGTTTACTGCTTTTCTTTGCTTGGCCTTGGGCCACCATGCTAAGGATGCATGAGTGACTATGGGTTTCAGAACTGTGGCGAATGTCCAGAAGGTCATTCTAGGGTTTAGTCCCCATGTCTTACCAAAAAGCCTTGTGCAGGCAAAGAATGCCCTTGTGGCTTTTGAAGTAACTCTCTCAATATGGGAATTCCACGTAAGCGTTTTGTCAAGACTGACGCCAAGATAGTTCGCTTCTGTCGAGAGTTGAAGTGTTGTTCAATTAAGGGTCGGATATTTGAGATTTATTTTCCTTCTCCTAGTAAACGGTACAAGTGTTGCTTTGGATGGGTTAATGGAGAGCCCTTTTTCCGTGCATCATTTGTTTATTATTGTAAGAGCTTGCTGCATGCGATCCGAAATAACTTTTGAAGCCGTGAATTTATCGAAAAATCATCGTAGACCTTTTCTGTGAAATATTCAATTATCTATAAAAAATATATATTGGTCACTTTTGTAGAGAAAAAGTTTCATACTAACTGCAAAAAGCCCACAAATCCCATATAATACCTGTATTGTATGGGAATTGCGACATGATTTCGGCTCTGTTTAATTTCAAAAAGAGACTAAAAATTCAATCAAACAAACCGCTTTTGAAATAACAAAGAAATAAAAAAGAAATGTTGTGCATACATTTTCTATATCAATTGCTTTCAATGTAATTCTCACTATTGATTTTCATTATGCAAATACAAAAATATGGCATACACTACACTCGTAAAAAGCCGACACACAAAAAATTCTCTGAATTTGCTTGGTGCCAATTCGGCGCCTGAATATTATTTTATGACCAATGAGTGCCAAAAATCAGATTGTGCATACATCAGTATTACTGTTGTTGTAACTGTAAAAATACTATGTATATATGTACGTAGGCATTTAATCACACAGAAATACAGCAATAATTAAGCACAATTGCACACAGGTTTCAATTTGGTAATTATGTATGTACATATACGAGTATCTAAGGTAAACAAATTGAAATGCTTTTTGGCCTTTCTACATATGTATGTGGGTATGTACATTACTATGGCCAAAAGACAACTTTTTTTTTAGATGTTACCCCAACAGTTTGCCTATAACCTATTTTTTTATTTCAAATTCACCCGTGCCGCCGACACAAGTGGTCGAAGTGAGCGATCTAGCGGGATTTTATTCAAATTTAAAGTTAGGAATAGCCACCAAAACTGTTTTTCTTTTTCTAATCAATAATCCACTGTAAGGACTAGCACTATTTATTGGGTTGTGAAAAGCGTTCGAAGCGTTTTTATATTTTCTTTTATTTTACAATGATTTGCTTGCAGTTTGGCAGTCATCCGATAGAACTCTTTCTGCTCTACAAAACTATGTTAATTTTATTTTTGAGTTTTTTAACTTGCTATTTGTTTTGAGATTTAGATACGGAATATCCAGGAGGGCATTTTCGCCATCTGCTCTTCTTTGCTTTTCATCGAGGTCAAAAAGCTCCCGAAGTAGCCCGGGACATTTGCCACGCGTATGGAGAAGGTGTCATAGGCGAGTCTATAGCACGGAAATGGTTTGCAAAGTTCAAAAACGGCGACTTAGGTAGGTAGGTAGGTAGGCGAAATGATTGAAGTGCACCTGGCACTCCTCAAGTAGCACTAAAGCGCCATTTTGATACCATTATGAGACCTCCGACAGGCAGATATCTATAGCCCACCAGAGCTGTTGATATAATGGAGAAGATTGATTGAATTTAGGTGGGCGCACTGCTGTCAGGCTGTCGCAGAAAGGAGCTCCCATTGACCTTAGTCTTCTAGCTGCCAAACCCGGACATTTACAGAGAAAAGGCTCTACGGTCTCCTTCTCTGAAACGTCCCCACAGCTTCTGCAATGGGGGTTAAATGTCAACCCTAGCTTTTCCGCTTGTGTGCCGATCGTCCAGTGACCGGTAAATACAGCTACGAGTTTGGAAATTGAATGGCGAGGAGTCCAAAGAACTTTCTGAGTCCTTCGTATATCGTATTGGGCCCAAAGGGTTTTCGAAATAGCACATGAAGGAATGGGCTCCATCTTTTCAGCGCTTTCCTGAGAAATAATTAGCGCGGTTCCCCTTTAACAACTGTCAAGGGGATGCCGATGGTCGCGTAGGAGGTCTCTGAGGCCAATTCAGTCCCCTTCCTGGCAAGCTCATCAGCAATTTCATTTCCCTCTATGTTCCTATGTCCTGGAGCCAAGATAAGAGAAATGTTACCTGCACGCCCAAGAAAGTTGATCTCTTCTTTACAAGAGTTTACTAATCTCGTTCTGCACCATGGTGTCGTCAGAGCCTTAGTCGCGGCTTGACTACCTGAGTATATGTTAATATCTCCCTCGCTCCCGCGTTCCTTAAGCATTTTGCATGTCTGCAAGAACGCAAAGACTCCTGCTTGAAAAACACTAGCAGTGTTCGGCAGTTTAAAGGAGATAGATAAATTAACTGATTTAGAGAAAACCCCTGCTCCGACTCCCGATTTCATCTTGGAACCGTCAGGGAAGACAGAGCTTCGAGCTTCGTGCAATCCTGCCTATTTGGAAAAATTGCTCTAGCACGACCCTCAAACTCTAGTTTGCGGATAGAGAGTTCTGTTCGAAGTTCGGAGAAATACGTTGTTAACTGCCCGAAAATGCTACCATGTCCTCTGAGAGATTGTCTCCAGACGCCAATCTCCTTTAACCTGATTGCACTTTGAGCTGCGTTGGAAATGACGGAAAAGTTGATGGGAAGTAAGTGCAAAAGGACATTCAGGGCAGCACTGGGGCAAGTTTTATGCTCCGGTGATGGCAATGCGTGCACACCTTTGCACCCAGGCATCCATACGTTAAAATTGGCAAAACCACTGCGTTGTACATCCACAGCAAGACCTGTGGCTTGAGTCCCCATTTTTTACCGAACATATATTTGCACAAGTAGAAGGCTATACTGGCCTTCTTTACCCGAAATTTCAATGTGTAGCTTCCAATGGAGTTTGGAGTCAAGTATCACTCCAAGATACCTAACTTCCGATGATAGCGGGAGAACGTGGTTGTTTAATTTGGGAAGTCGAAAGGGTGGAGGTTTATATTTTCTGGTAAATAGCACCACCTCCGTTTTGTTAGAGTTGACTCGGAGGCCACAAGTGGTAGCCCAGCGACTGAGTACAGCCAGTGACCTTTCCAAAATCTTAGCCATGACTGATATCATCAGAACCAAGTCATCGGCGTATGCTACTACCTCACGTAATTCTGTCAACTGGCAGAATAAATTCCAGGGAAACATCGAGTAGCCCTACTTGTCGACTCGTGTCGACAATGTCACATGGGGTAATAGAATTTTCCGGTAAGTGATTATTCACCAGGATAGTCAATGATACTACGTCGATGACAAGTCCCACAGCGAAAGACCTTCTGAATTCGTTGAAGAATGTTTCAAATCACTTTTGAAGGAGAACGGTCGATAAACCAATCGTGAATTGGCTGAAAACATGAATCGATCATAAAACGATTCTCAATAACCTTCATTCAATGGAATTTACCTAAAAACTGGGAGCCTGGGTGCCTCTCGAACTCAACGAAAGGATAAAGAAAGTGGCCTTCATATTGTTTCGCCTCCAGCAACAGGCGGTCATAAACAGCGCATTTGATACCGAATCGTCATGGGAGATGAGAAATGGTGCAATACGCAACAAAGAAAGGAGTGGATAGCTCCAGGAGATACGCCAAAGCCGAGAGTCAAGCCGGATCTTCATTCAAAGAAGATCATGATATGAGTTTGGTAGGCTCCCAGTACCATGGCATGGTGCACTGGGAAATGCTCGAAAAGAATGCGACGGTCAACAAAGAGCTTACCATTGCCCAGCTACACCTGCAGTCGAATGAGGCTATTCGACTGAAAAGTACTGATCGACGTGGGCAAACCATACTCCTTTACGACAACGCCAGGCTCCATGTTGTATAAATCGTCAAAGTCGGTCTCCAAAAGCTCGAATGGGAGGTTCTTCAGCATTTGCTGTATTCTCCAGACCTTGCACCGATCGATTACCATCTTTTCCGCTCCCTGTCAAACCATATAAAGGGTGTTACCGTCGATAACAAAGAGGTTCTTAAAACTGGCTCAACAACTTCTTTGCACCAGACCAGCCGATTTTTTTTGGAACGGCGTCAACGAATTGCTCGAGTGGTAGGAAGTCGTTGTAAAATGCAACGGTGAATATATAATTGATTAACTTATTGACATATTTTGTGGTTTTTTGTTTAAATAAAAGTCTTTGGTGAAAGCGCTACGAACTTATTCTTCAACCTTATAAAGGGTGGTTAAATTTCAATTTGGGGTTATTTGAAAGAAAAGGTGTACGTCGATAAGCCAGCAACAATTCAAGAGCTAAAGGATGAGATAATTCGGCACATTAACGGTATAGAACCTCAATTATGCCTCAGCGTCATCGAAAATTTAGGCCATCGGATGGAGGTGTGCCACCGAGGCCGCGGCGACCATTTGGCCGATATTTTGTTCCACACGTAATTGAGCCATACCAATATTATCATAATAAAGAGAAATGATAATAATTTCCTAAAAAAATTGTACTTTATTCACCGGCCCTTGAAACTTAACCACCCTTTATAATCTTTAAAATGGGTTTGGTTTAGTTCAAGTATGCAAAATTGACATTTATTGGGTTAGGGGTAGTCAGAATTTTGAAAAAATTGTATTTTGTTTTCAAATCGCCATATAATATGACCAGCTGCGATATACATACGTACATACACACCGTGAGATACATACATGCATACATAATTAGCGCTTACACCCATTTTGAGTGTTTGGTCGAGCTCCGGCTCCATATTTGTGGCATGCAACTTGATGTTGTTTCACAAATGGAACGACCTACAGTTCTAAGCCGACATCGAATGGCAGATATTTTGTTGGGGAGCTTTTCCATGGCAGAAAGACACTCGCAGGTTTGCCATTGCCTGCCGAAGAGTCACAGCGGTTAGAAAAAAACTTTTTTTTCATTTTGGTGTTTCACGGAGACTCGAACATACGTTCTCCGAATGGTAGCCACGCGCCATTCCTTACATCTGGATAAAAAATGATAAAGTGAGAAGATAAATGAATATATGTAGAACTATGTATAGCATACATTGTATACGTATGTATGTGTATATAAATACATATGTATATGTATGCATATATGTCTGTTTAATTTACTGTTATACTCAATCTAGATACTAAGCATTAACGAAGGACCATCAATAATCCCGAAAGTGGTAGCGCGGCTTATAAGGTGCCTTTTTTATTTACACTTCCGTTAAATATATGTAAATATGTATGGTACCGCTAACTTCGGCTGGTCGCATTTTCTCTTAGTTGCTAACCAAGTTGAGCGACACAAAATTTATACGAGTGTGTTGGGGTAATTTCGTGGGCCCTCAATTAGTTAATGAATCCTTCTACTGAATTCGTTTGTTCGTCGCTGCATAGTTAATGACTTCAATGCTTTGTATTTCCTACAATTATTTTGCGGAATGTCCTAAAGACTAGATAGCAAATTTTTCTGCCCGCACTGCTTCCACTTTTTTATACATTTCCCGGTTACTCGCGTGCATTTAACTACTTTTTGACGCTAATTTTCTGTGTATGTTTTAATATCTTCAGATTTCTTTATGCGATTCGTTAGCGGTTTCGGCATACTTGTTAACTCGAAATTTTCAACTTAAAATTTTATAAAAAGTTTGTGAAAAGAAATTATAATTTTATGTTTTATGTTTAATTTAGCGGGTCTATTGAAGATTTCTTATTTGCTATCACCAATTTGTGCTGGCGCCAACTGTGTTTATATTTGCTGGTATCTGGTGGTGGAAAAGTTCTTACACGTTTTATTACATTTACTACAACAGATAATTTTATTTTATACCAGGTTTCGTTTTTTACTTGTGTTGTTGTATAGCGCCATATTGATATGAATATTGTCGATTGTTTTATTTGAGGTGCGCTTTGAATTTTATTGTCTTCGTTTTGCGTATTCTCAGCACCTTTTTATTGCACTTATTTTATTTACTATCGTTAAATGTTGTTTAATATGAAATTTGATCGCCTATTGATAACTTTATTATTCGAAAGCATTTCTTTACACTTGCAACTCATGCGCGTATATACGCACATTTACGTATGGGTACTCATAGAGATTTTACCTTTAGATTAGAGTGAATGGGGGCATAAGAAGTGCTGATAACTTTGTGCTCTATTTCGATGATCAAATTTAGGTTTGGTCAGGTTATGGTGATAGTCGCTTTGTACGATCAACTCACTTAGACGCACGTACGGGTCCGTTATTATATCACTGTGCGACACGTGAACCTGACTTATTTCCCCTTGGTGAAATCATTTTGCGGCTCTTATGAAGCTCAGGATTGGTCTAATCCCCATGCCTGACAGCTCCGTAAGAGAACCGAAAAAGTATCTTCCTAGAAAATCTGCTCTGATTTTAGCTAAGGCTGCTCAATTGCAAAGGAAATGCTCAACTGTTTCTTTCTCTTCCTCATCTCTACAACTGCTACAATAGTCATGGGAGAATTCTACTAATCTCAAGTAATGCCTGCTAAATAGCCAATGTCCGGTTATATAGGGTGGTTAAGTTTCAAGGGCCGGTGTTGATTTTGAATAAAATACAATTATTTTAGGAAATTATTATCATTTTTCTTTATTATGATAATACTGGTATGGCTCAATTACGTACGGAACAAAATGTTGGCCAAATGACCGCCGGCCGCGGCGGCACACCTCCATCCGATGGTCCAAATTTTCGATGACGCTAAGGCGTAATTGAGGTTCTATGCCGTTAATGTGCCGAATTATCTCATCCTTTAGCTCTTGAATTGTTGCTGGCTTATCGACGTACACCTTTTCTTTCAAATAACCGCAAAGAAAGAAGTCCAACGGTGTCGTTGACGTTTAGGTGTGGTTCACATTCAACATCGGCCCTTAAAATTTACCCTTTATAACCAAAATATTTCAGAATTTAGCTGCACATGGCTACTTTTTGCTTATGTGGTATTGAGATTATTTTGCTAGTTTGTGCGTGTCGAGACTCATCAAGTTTTTACTCGCAATAGAATTCGATAATTTATGAGCAACAAATATTAAATATTTCATACATAAATTTTTATGTACGCCTGCATTTTTACAACGCATTGTCATTTTCCCTTGAAATAAGTACAAAATGCCGCAATTTGCATATCTGCTTTTAGACATCTTAGTTCAACCCCAGTCAAAGGGATTTTTGTACGTAGTTATGCATTAGTGTGGCATAAGATTGTTGTGTCGTCGCTGGACTCCAGAAGAAGGGTTGTATACTAGTGGAAGTGAGTTAATAAAAACAATGGCGCAAATTCACAACCAAGTTAAAGCCGGCCCTAAATATTAGAGTTGCCACGAATAGTGAATTGGCCGAATACCGAATACCGAATATTCGGCAACGCTGTCGGCCGAAGCGCCGAATATTCGGCACGAAATACATGCTTGTCGGGGGCGCGTTAGCTGGAATAAGTTGTGATGAATCTAGTAGTACCGATGACGATTCTTCTCCAATTCGTAAAAAAAGAAACTTGAATGAAAATGATAGAACTATGGAAATACACGACAGTTTCTGGAACTGCTTTGAGGAAGTCGCTACAGATAATATGCGAAATGCTAATAATGAGGAGGACGTGGAGCGGAATACTGTGGCAAACGAGTTGGATTTTTATTTGAAAACAGGTCGCCTAGATCGGAAGGCCAATCCTTGCAAGTGGTGGTTAGCAAATGAAAACCAATACCCAAACCTTTCGAAATTCGCTAAAGTTTATCTTTCTTCTCCTGGAAGTAGCGTGTATAGTGAGAGGTTATTTTCTGAGGATGGTAACATTTACGATGAAAAGCGTAATCGTTTGCTACCAAAAAATGCTGAAAAGCTTGTTTTTATCCCTCACAACTTACCACTGATCAATTTTAAATACTAAAGTGTTGTAATTTGAAAATAAATACATAATTTTGAGTAACATAACGTGTCTTTTTTACATGATTTGGTATTCGGCGTTCGGCCGAATAGTACGTATTATTCGGCCGAATACCGAATAGCAAAAAAAGTGGCCGAATAGGCCGAGTACCGAATAGTTGCCGAATATTCGTGACATCTCTACTAAATATTGAAGAGCATTTTTTTTATTTAAATGTAAAATAATTTAATTATTAAATTTATTTAAATGTGTGCTTTATCTCAGGCCCAAAGTTTCATGACCTAGCTATATCTTTAAGCTGCTAAAGTGGCAGTTGCGCATCTGTGCTGTTAAAAGTAATACATATACAGTAGGTTCTGTTTTTATGCGGTAGATACGTTCCGCAAGAAACAGCATAAAAAAAAACAGCATAAAAAAAGCTACTAGTTCTATAGTAAAACTATAGATACGTTTCAAATGCTAAAACCGCATAAATCTGAAATAATCGCATAAAAAGGGCACTAGTCCCATATTATTACTATAGATACGTTCCATAGACCGCATGAATCTGAAATAATTAAATAAAATCGCATAAACAAAATATTTTATCTTTGAAAATTATATCTTTATATATCTTCCATACTTGTAGGGTTAGCATTTCTGATGTAATCCGTGATGAGTTTTTGCTTAGCTGGTTTAGAATCTTGTTTATATGTACAATTCCCGATAGGTCGACATGCATTTTGTAATTTAAAAAAAACCGCACTATTTCAAAACCGCATAAAAAAAAGCCGCATAAAAACAGAACCTACTGTATAAAAATTTAGAATTAAGCATTTCGGAATTGAAATGAAATTTTATTTACCAGATAGATACCTATGAAATGAGACTTTTAGCTATTAGGCCATAGATGTCGCTAGGAGTATTTTTAAACCTTCCCAAATGTCATTTTTTTTGGTCTGTCATCAGCCAACAATATTGAGTTCATTGTTTGTTACGTTTCATACAACAGTGCATTTTTGTTGCTCTTATGGTAAAAATGTCAAATTTCGTGCCTTCAAACTACGATTTGCGGACATCGAAAAACCACTTGTGAAATGCTGCTCTCCCGGTTCAAAAGGAAGACTTTTTTGCATCAAATCGTTACGGATAATGAAAAATATGTGTATTTCTCAAATCCCAAGCGTAAACGATCGCCCGGCCACAAGCCAAGCAGCGCTTCAATTCTCACGAAGAAGCCAAAAAATGGCTCGATGATTGGCGCGGCATCCACAAATTGCCTGAGAGATGAGAAAAATGTGTCGCTAGCGATGGCTATTAGGTTGTAACCATTTTTTGTTAATAAACGTTTGAAATTGAAAAAAGTCTCATTTCATAGGTATCTACCGGTATTTTTAATTATTTTCAAATATTTGGGATATTTTTGCAATATTCGCTTTATGGACTTCATTCAATCTTATGTATTCCTGTAGCGAGTCTAATTCAGAGCAACTATAACTTATACATTTTGTAAAAAAAGTGCCGAGAATTGTTCATGGAAATGCAAAAATAATTGTTTAATCATCAAAGTTTATTTTATCGCCTTCAAAATAGGCTCCATTCAAGGCAATAAACATATGTCAGTCATCAAAGCACCTTTTAAACGCATTCGAAGAGATCGTCCGCGAAGTGGCAATTTAAATTTTGGGAAAAGGAATATGGTCGCTGTTCGAAGATATTTGTCGAGTTTTTGGTCAAAAAAGTGTTCATGAGTCTTGTGAGACGGTGGGTTATCATGGTGCAAGATCCATGAGTCTTCTTTCCACAAATTGGGCCATTTCCTACGCACATTCTCTCTCAAACGTCACATAACTTCCAAATAATATTCTTTATTTACAGTAGAACCATTTGGAACGTATTTCGAGTGCACAACACCATGATAATCAAAGAAAACGAGTAGCATGACTTTCACTTTTGACCGACTTTGACGTGCTTTTTTTGGGTTTCGGCTCATGTGGATAGCACCATTCAGCCGCCTCTTGACTGGTTTGCATGCCAAACTCATGTACCCACGTCTCATCACCTGTTATGATGTGCTGGATAAACGTTTGGTCGTTCATCGGAATCAATTTTTTGAAAGAAATTCAACTCTCTTGAAACGAGTCGAGCAGCCACGCGTCTCAAGCCCAATTGATGGGGTAAAATGTTGCGAATTGATTCGTGAGACACGCTAAGGTCACGAGCTACCTTCCTCAAACTTAAATGATGGTTTTCCAGCACCATTTCCTTGACTTTGTCCACGATTTCATCCATTGAAGCCGTTGGCGGGCGACCAGTTCGGGGCAAATCTTCCACGACTTCTCGGCCCTCTGCAAAAGCCTTATACCACTCGTAGACCCGTGTTTTTGATAAAACACACTCGCCCTGGGCTTTCTGCAACATGTTCAATGATTCGGCAAACGAAATCGCTTTCAAAACACACAATTCGAGACAAATTCTTTGTTCTATATTTTTATTCATAGTGAAAATCGCAGAGCACACCTGCGGTTCACTGATATAATTAAATGCCAAAGACAAACTAATTGACAGATCATATCGCTCAAACTCTGCTACACTATAGAGGACAGATGTGCAAGAGAATGTTAACATTCTCTGCTAATATTAAGCAGATGACCCTGAACACACATTTCTCCAATGCATGCATTGTGAATAAGAACGTCGCACGCTGGAGAATGCAGTCAGTCACATGACCACTGAAAATGTAATCGACAAAATGCTAAGTAGCGCGGAAACGTGTTTCAGTGTTTTCGCTTAAATAATTATAAGTATAAGAAAGATGGACCTGGACGCAGGCCCATAGGCATAGACTTTTGTAATGAGAAAGGTGGAACACTCCTCTGAAGTAATGCGAAAACGGTTCCAGTTCTGGGAAAGTTTGAAGTCCTCTGTCGTAGGCACTACAAAATCGGTGTCCAACATAAGTGAAATGAGTATCTCATCTAAGAAGAACTATGTGCGATTTTTCACAAGGGATGGTATTCGAGTCAGCACTGTTGGAGTTGTTGGAAATAGATTTGCCATACTAAAAGTCTTGGGCATGAATTCATCGAGACATTTTGACGAACTCAACGGCATCGCGTTTCCGGCTAAGTTCATAAGCAGTTGTTATCGAGCCCTTGGGACTTCGGCCAAGAAATTTTGTATACATATGTATAAATGTATGTATGTGTGTATGTGTATATGCAGGTTGTTAAATAATTTTAGTTTATCCCTATTAAAAGTTCCACAGAAATTTCTCTTAACAAATAAATTGATTATCAACTTAAGATGAGTTGATTTTTCTGAACTCATTTGTTTGATTTGTTTTTTTTCTTTCTGAGTAAATTATTATAATATTTGTCGCATCACAATCGTGAAATATTTGTCAATGGTTACTTATGGCTACTCACTCCAAAATGCTCCAATGCAATATAAAATAAATAATGAAGTCTATTAAACAACTGACAGATGAGCTGAGTGTGATTGATCATGTTGAGATGGTTGCACTGATCAGTTCGTGCACATATACGCACACACATTCAAATGCACGTGTCGGATGGCATTAAGCGTCAATGAAGCAGTATGCGACCACATCACCAAGGCGACATCTCGACGACAATCAAATGGCACATCAGTCGCATTTGGAGTCGATCACAAGCACGGTAGCCAAGGCACTTTACTTGGAGGCTGTCCAATTCCTGCGTTGCTGCGGCCACAAAGCATGATTCGACGGAGGGCACATGATATGAGTAAATGCATGTGTGTGTGTGTGTGCATATGTGGCTTGTATTTGTATATACATACGAGTATATTTACATATATATACAATAGATGAAAGCGAATTTCGGTTGCTTATTTATCGTCTCGAACTTTTGAACGTTGACGCTTTTTTAACTTTTTTAATGAAATTAGTGTTTTCCATTTGTAAATGTGTTCTTTTGTTTTTCATTGCTGACTACCGACAAAGTTTTGCCATTTTTATTCACCTCAATTTTTGATTGATTTGGGTTTCATGCCATTGATATGTATCCGATCATTGAGTTAACTCTTTTGATGCTGGTAATAAATCATTAAATATTAGCATTTTTCTTTCAACAAATATAAAGGGGCATAATTACTAGTATTTAAGACTCGTAAGCGGCCCATCAAAGTGATTTCAGATCTCATAATGCGCTCTCGTGTGCCTCAAGTATAAATGCATGGAAGTAACTACATGTATATGTTTGTACGTGTACCACTGAGATTATTTAATAGACTTTACATGTTCGTATGTGCTAGAGTTCTCGGGCAAATAGGCAACGAGTACGCGTCCAAAACGACGAGGCTCATTACTCGAAAATTTTCGAGGGTGACCTCGAGTATTTGAGCTTTTTCAGGTAAATCGAGAAATACCTTTGATTATTTTCACTTTTTGTCTGCACTATTTTTATGTTTTGCGAATTATCGGGTTGGGGAATAAGTTCACAGCGTGTCTATATTTTCACTTATCTTACAACGATTTGTTGCTGTTTGGCAAAGGGTAAGTATTCATTCGATAGAACTCTTTCTGCTCTACAAAACTAAGTTAGTTGTATTTTTGATTTATTAATTTTTTTATTATTTCGACACCTGCTCTTCTTTCCTTCTCATCGAGATCAAAACGCTCCCGAAGCAGCGTCGGGAGATTTCTGACGTGTATGGAGAAGGTGTCATGGGCGAGTCTATAGAACGGAACTGGTTTGCAAAATTCAAAAATGGCGACTTCGACGTCGATGAAAAACGTCTCTAATCACTTTTAAAGGCGAACGGTCAGCAAACCAGTCGTTAATTGGCGGAAAAAACGAACTGCGATCATAAAACGATTCTCATTCACCTTCATTCAATGGGATTTACCGGAAACTTGGGAGCCTGGGTGTCTCGCAAGCTCAACGAGGAAAACAAAGAAAGTCGCTTTCAAATTGTTTCTCAGCAACTCGTCCGCCATCGAGGAACACGTGGTCATAAACAGCGTTTTTTTACCTAATCGTCACGGGAGATGAAAATGGTGCCTATACATCAATATGAAGCAAAGAAAGGAGTGGGTGGCTCCAGCAGATACGCCAAAGCCGAGAGTCAAGCCAGATCTTCATCCAAAGAAGATCGTAGTATGTGTTTAGTGGGACTGGGAGGGCATGGTGCACTGGGAAATGCTCGAAAAGAATGCCACGCTCAACAAGGAGCTCCATCTTTTCCACTCCCTGTGAAGCCATATGAAGGGCGTTTCCTTCGAGAACAAACAGATCCTTAAAACCTGGCTCAACAACTTCTTTGACACCAGACCAGGTGATTTTTGGCGGAACGGCATCAACAAATTGCTCGAGAGGTGGGAAGTCGTTATTAACAGCAACGGTGAATAAATAGTTGATTAACTTTTTGATATAATTATCGTTTTTTGTTTAAATAAAAGTCTTCTATAAAAACGGACTTCTTTCTTTGGGATTATTTGAAAGAAAAGATATACGTCGATAAGCTAGCAACAATTCAAGAGCTAAAGGATGAGATAATTCGGCCCATTAACGGCATAGAACCTCAATTATGCCTCAGCGTCATCGAAAATTTAGACCATCGGATGGAGGTGTGCCGCCGAGGCCGATCGTTTGTTTCATACGTATGATAAATTGAGCCATAATAAAGAAAAATTATAATAATTTCCTAAAAAAGTGGTATTTTATTCAAAATCAACACCGGCCCTTAAAACTTAACCGCCCTTTACAAATTTGTATACGAGGTATCGCAAAACTAATCCCCTTACTAGAAAAATAAAGGCTTCCATCACTCAAAATCAGTTTTTTAGTTAGTAAAAAGGGCTCAAGGACAAGAATGTCTAAATTTGACCCACCTTGTGCATCTCAATACATTTATAATGTTAACACAATCTTTTAATTTGCTTGAAGCCTCAATATTTGAGAAATCCTTATTCTATTTAGTGAAGTTGTAGCGCCTTTGCATTTTTTACAGTACGCAACTGAAGTGTCGCTTGCAGCAATCCGGATATGGCGCATTGGTGTTAATGAAATCGCCCCAATTGCAACTTGGCTTATCTTTGGGATCGTATTTAATCAATGAAAGAGGGGAGGGCAGAGAGCTAACCGGATCACAACTGTAAGTAAGAAAGCGTAAATTCGTATAATAGGTTTTTAGTAGGATAAATGGAAATGTCTCTTCCATAATCGTCAATGTACTCACGTTTCAATAGTGGCCATGCCTTGTGAGTTATCACAGGTAAATTGGGCGCATGCCATTACGGGGTGCTTTATACTTTGACCAGGTGTCAGTACCTTATCTTTGACTACACATTTTCCTGGATGTGCTGGAAGTATAAATATGCATTTAATTTATATATTAGTTGCTTGGTGTTTCGCTGCTAGAGAGTTTGTTATGACACTTTGAACGGCATACCTGGATCTTTGAAATATCTCTCTGTGTAGACAGCCGCTTGAGACAAGCTTAGAACGCATATACAAATTATGAAAATATTTTTCAACATCTTGTCACTTTTACCACTCGAATTCAACTGATTCCAAATCGATTAATTACTCGCAAAATGCTTGTGATTATTGCTTTGTTTACAAAATATTGGTGTCGCAAAGGTTATCGCTCAATAGCATGTACAATTTTACGTGGGGTTTGGGGTTTGAAGACAAAATTATGTTATTTCTTGTATATCAAGCAGTTTCGTGCACGATTTCTTTAAACTATCACTAAAGTCACTTTATGACTCTATAGTAAATCGAATTTTTGAAGAAATTATAGAAAATGATGATCATAAAAATATTTAAATGAAGCAAATAAAGGTTAACAATCAAAACATATAATACTTTTTTTAGAGAATAATTAAATTATTGTCACAAAAATTTTTGACAGCTCTGAAAAGAAATTTACCATATAAAGAGGGGATCCGGTGGTCTAGAAATTTCAAAAAATCGAATTTTTATTTTTTCGATAGAATCTTAAAAATTTTTAATGAGAAATTGAAATGAAATTTTTATGCGGAAATTCCAATATTATAGCTTCTACGGCCCATTAAGGGGTTATATACCTTGTGTACCCGAAAAAATGCACGATTGTCATAATTTTTTAAAATATGTCTTAGAACTTTTATTCAAATGAGGCATATATCATACTGAAGGGTAACTCTCGAAGAATACATTTTGGTTTTTTATTTTAAAAAATGTTATTATTTATTGTTGATATCGACTCTCCCCCGAAATGTCTTTTTAAGAAGAGTCTTGCGGTGATCACGGTAGCCCATGAGCAGCTCAACTGAAATAAAAAAAAATTAAATGATTATTGTAGAAAAATGTTTTTTAGTGAATTTGAACGGTATATTTACCCAAAAAAAAATTCTCTCGATATGAAAACCGCTTTGCACAAAAAAAAAAACCAGTTTTGAGGTGTTGAAAAATAAAAAAAAATTTATTTCAGCAAACTATACAAACATTTATAAAAACCGTTCAGATTCACGAGGTTGCAACTTCGAATGATTAAAAAAAAGTTTATGCAAATCGGTCAAATAGTTTTTGATAAATAATGATCATCGCGACGGTAATTTTCGAGATAATCGCGCCTAAAGTTTTGCGTGCACTTCTCGTTCCAAGAAAGGTCGCGCGCTTCCACGGTCTGTAACTTTCGTTCTAGTGCTCCGATCTTTATGACTTTTTGAATTTATATTTTTGAGATGATGTACTTTTAGAATATGCCATAAAAAATTGTGCGATTTTTTAGTCCAACACAAGGTATATAACAACTTAACTACGTAGAGAGCGAGCCGCGCGCTTCGGTAGCTCAAACTTTAAACTCATTTACCTTGAAACGACTTTTTTCGGCCGGGTGTTGTCAAAAAAAAGAAAAAAATATTCAATCGAATCGTCTGAAATTTTAATATGTCATTCATAACACCAATGGCTATCGCCCGTACCAGAATCACATTATTATTTCAATTATTTCGTATCTTTTTTATTAAAAAACTGGGAAAACCCCGATTTTTAGAGTGTCAAATTCGCGCCATTTTTTAAATTTTTTTTTATTAAATAATTTTTTTGGTTTTTGTGTTTCAGATAAATAGAAGAGCCAAAATGGTTAACACCGTCCGAGTAAAATTTTTCGGAAGTAAGGTAACACTTCAGCGCAATTTTTAAAATTATTAAGTTTAAAAAAAATTTTTTTTTTCTTTTTGGTATGTAAAAAAGTTAAATTAAAAGCCTAAAAAATTTAAATATCGTTTTTCATTTTTTTATTTAAAAAAAAAATTTATGAAAATACCCTAAACTTTCGAGCTCTAGACCACCAGGACCCCTTAAGACGCCGTCAGAGCGGTTGAATGCGGCACCACATCTTCATATCTGCGAGGACTCAACCACCCACTTCGGAAAGCGTTTTAGTAAAAATTGTTAAAAATAAGCGGCGAGAAGAAATCAAATTATAGTTTTCATGCGACTAATTTTCTCTTTTTGTGATTTAGATTGAAAAATGTGTTCATTAAAATATTCTTTCTTTGTATTTTATTATAGTAAATTTTTGCATGTTGTTTAGAGCAATGCCAAAATTTTATACAAACCCCCCGAAAAAATGCATGGTTGCGCGCCTGGATTTAATTAGAAGGTCACCACACATTGATTATATTTTTTCTTTTTCTTAAATTTATTTAAACTTTTTTTACAAAAACATATTAGGTGTGCAACTAAGATGTGACTGTTTTTTTGATGAAAATACAACTTTATTCGAAAAAAAATGGTTACAAGTGAATCATTGAAAGTATTGCCCATCGCTGGCTACTACTTTTTCCCATCTTTCTAGTAGATCTCGTATACCGTCGCAGTAAAACAGTTAATCTTTTGAGGCTATCCACGAATCAAGCCATTTTTTGATGTCTTCATATGAATGGCACTGCTGGTCAGCTAGGCCATATGCCATCGATCGGAACATTGAGTTCATCAGCTGGCGTTGATCGTGGAATCACTGGCAATGTTCGACGAAAATCTCCTGCTAATAAAATCATTGCACCACCAAATGAGGTATGACTGCTCCGTAGATCTTGTAAAATAAGTTTATCTTCTGTTCTTCTTAAAATATTTTCGTCTTTTGTTCTTCTTAAAATATATTTGGATTTGTTCAGCCCTGCATGACTATTCTTAGAATTTACTTAACTATTTGTGAATCAAATCATTCCTTAACTCGTTCTGAAACTAAAACAAAAGAA
>JAYXIM010008686.1:0-28150 GCA_037575425.1 Anastrepha fraterculus | reverse complement strand
CTCCTTCGACCACGTGGAGAACTGTACAAATATATAATAAAAAATGATGTCAAAACATAAAATTTACTGAAGGGGTTACGCCACTCTAGCTACTGTAAAAAAGCAGTTTTTTAAGGATTTTTTTACATTGAAAGAAAGGTGCTAGGAAAAAACTTTTTAAGTATATTATTAAGCATGTATTTAAGTGTAATTACAAATATTTTAATTGAAAAATATTACAAAATGGCGCCTTTGGAGTGAATCTCTGAACGCGCCCTGCGAAAAAGGCACTTCACGGCAAGCAGTACAACTGACGTAAATGTCCACCTAAACCAAATTAAAAAAATTCTTCTAAATCGACGTGAGTATAGCTGTAGAAATACGTACGGGATTTTAGAAATATTGAAATTTGTGTATTTTGCAGATGTTTGAAGTCAAAAGTAGAATTTTTCATCTAAAATGGAACCGTTAATTGTTTATAAAAATTTTTCTAATTAATTAATAAAAAAATCCGTACGTATTTCAGTGCGGAATAATGTTCTAAAGATCTTTGTACAATTACAAGTGAAAATATTAAAAATTGTTTGAGTTATGCTGCTTGCCGTTTTGAAAAATCACGTTTTGAGATAAACACGGTTTAAATTTGAATAGTCGGTTCAGAGACGTCAGAGGCGCTCGCGCAAAAGTGCGAAATATTAGAGATAAACATTTTTTTCACGCATAGGACTTTTTGTTTTATATTCTAAAGAGTTTAAAGCATCTTTTAAGCAAAAAAAAAAAATTTCGATATTTTGAAAATCCTAGAGTGGCCTAACCCCTTAACTTAACAATAAAAGAAATCCAATTCTCAATGAAAACGAAGCCCTATCCCCTTTTTCAAAATCGATTAAGGGGGAGTAAGGGTTTCAGCGGAAAAAAAACACTATTTTTGGGAATTTTTTCCTTAAACACGGATTGAGCAAATTTATTAAAACCTTTTGTACATTATTAAGCATACTTTTAACTATATCCTGTAATTTTTTCATGTGGCAATACTTAAAAACAAGCCGGTGACAGACCATGTCCGGGAACGTCTTGAAAAATAAAAAAACATTTTGCAGTGATCACTGTATCTCGGTCGAAAAGTATCTGAAACTAAAACCAATTCAAATTTAGTCAAAGTATCATTAAATCTTCCTCCCAACGATGTCCGCTTATTTTTTTTCTTCGTTTAAACATTTTTGGCGGCGGTCTAAAGTGAAAACTTCTATTTTGAACGAAAATGTCCGCCATTTTGTGGGCGGGAAACCCCTTCATGTCAGAAAAGAAATATAAACTAACCGTTGGGGGAGGCATTTTGTATGAAGGAAATGTTCCCCAAGCTTGGAATGAATCGGTCAAGAAGTTTTTAAATGGCAGTGATCACTGACTTTCAAAAAGTAGTTTTGAGAAAACTTGTCAGCCGCGCTGCCTTCCCGAACGCTCGCACCTGTCAGAGCTAAGACGCGAAACTAATTGGATAATAACTCCAAAAGTCTTGCTCAGATCGGCTTAAAATTTTGGGAATATATTCTTGAAATGTTAAACGATAAGATAAGACAAAAAAACAAAAAATCGATTTTTGGCAGTGCAAACCTTTACCCTCCCTTAAGGGGTTAGGCCACTCTAGGATTTTCAAAATATCGAAATTTTTTTTTTTGCTTAAAAGATGCTTTAAACTCTTTAGAATATAAAACAAAAAGTCCTATGCGTGAAAAAAATGTTTATCTCTAATATTTCGCACTTTTGCGCGAGCGCCTCTGACGTCTCTGACACGACTATTCAAATTTAAACCGTGTTTATCTCAAAACGTGATTTTTCAAAACGGCAAGCAGCATAACTCAAACAATTTTTAATATTTTCACTTGTAATTGTACAAAGATCTTTAGAACATTATTCCGCACTGAAATACGTACGGATTTTTTTATTAATTAATTAGAAAAATTTTTATAAACAATTAACGGTTCCATTTTAGATGAAAAATTCTACTTTTGACTTCAAACATCTGCAAAATACACAAATTTCAATATTTCTAAAATCCCGTACGTATTTCTACAGCTATACTCACGTCGATTGAGAAGAATTTTTTTAATTTGGTTTAGGTGGACATTTACGTCAGTTGTACTGCGTGCCGTGAAGTGCCTTTTTCGCAGGGCGCGTTCAGAGATTCACTCCAAAGGCGCCATTTTGTAATATTTTTCAATAAAAATATTTGTAATTACACTTAAATACATGCTTAATAATATACTTAAAAAGTTTTTTCCTAGCACCTTTCTTTCAATGTAAAAAAAATCCTTAAAAAACTGCTTTTTTACAGTAGCTAGAGTGGCGTAACCCCTTAAGATATTTTGAAACTTATACGTGAAATGAAAGTGCATTACTGCTAGTGGCGGATGGTGGTCCAGAAACTTAAAATGACTGAATAGTTTCAAAAAATAAATATTTACCAAAACATCCTATACATATGTATATTTATGCATACGAGTATATATAATTAACATTTAAACCCTTTTTTATTGTGTTTGGCCGTGCCACTCTTATTTATGGCACACAAATGGCTTGCAGTTTTGTGCAGCCTCCGAGTGGCAGATGGTTTTTTATGAGGCATTTTCTCTCATGGCAGAAATATACTCGGGGGTTTTCCATTCTTATACCGGGACTGCTGCTGGAGTAACAGTCCCTGGCCGGGTATAAATCTGCGTCGTTCCGGTCACGTAGAACCGATTGTGGCGGTACGTCGCCGTAGTTGGCATCTGTCTCTTTTGGGGTTCTTAAACGATGCGAATGCCTATAGCGTTTGGTGCTCTTAAATGCAATGCATTATAAATTTCACTTCAGTTATGTTTTACGTTACAAATGCTGCGTTATCAGAAGCCCTTTAAAAACTAAAACATTAAAAACTAACTCTTTAAAATTCTGGTACTGATTTTATATATATGCATATATATATATACAATTGGCGCGTACACCCTTTTTGGGCTTGATGTTGTTCCACAAATGGAGGGACCTACAGTATCAAGCCGACTCCGAACGGCAGATATTTTTATGAGGAGCTTTTTCATGGCAGAAATACACTCGGAGTTTTGCCATTGCCTGCCGAGGGGCGACCGCTATTAGAAAAAACGTTTCTTAATTTTGGCTTTCACCGAAATTCGAACCTACGTTCTCTCTGTGAGTTCCGAGTGGTAGTCACGCACCAACCCATTCGGCTACGGCGGCCGCCGGTACTGATTTTACTTACGCAAATTTTTACTCAGTTTTCTGCACATTTTCCCATGTTTGGATTTTTTAAGTTCACATGGCTTTATATAAAAGCATGAAATTTCAAAATGGCATAGTTGGGGTAACATTTGTTCTGAATGGAATGGCGCCCCATAAAAATCAGCCTATAAAATTAAAGGGCAGATTCTAGGTGAAATGTTCTATAGTAACTATTTAAATTTGTTATTTTTCAATTTCAAAGTTGAGGACAGTCCCGCAACTTTTTCAAATTTACCTACTTTCCCTGTTTCTAAAAACAAACAAAAAATCCTCCAATTTCATTCCTCATCCCAAAAACCGTATCCTTTCCATTCTTACTCGCGCACAATTGTCAGCGCATTACTTGCATTGTGGTTGCTAAAACAAGCAAAAAACAGACCAAAGAAAAAGACACAGTTACACATTGCAACAGTGGCGCCAGTAAGAGGAAGCGGCGAGCCGCGGTAATAGTGCAGACACACCAAATTTAGCGAAGCCCTCAACCATCTGTGTCATCCTTCTGCCAGAAAAATGTGATACACAGATAGCGCTTCAAGCAGTAAAAAAGCGTTGTTCCTAAGCAACGACAGGTGGGCATTCACACTACATAGGACTGGTAGAGGCAGACTAATCACCTGCCCTTGCAGAAATTAAAATAGATTAACGAAACCAACGCATGACTGAGTCTTGTCGAGACCCTATGCTCCCGAGAGGAGTGAATAAGGAAAAAAAAATTAGAGTAGCCCGTATGTTTACTATTTTACATTTAACGAATAATTACCGTAGAGAAATAATGGCACTTTTCTACGGAAAATTTCTTGTATAGGATCTCGCAAATTCGCTTGGTTTTTTGTTTTTGTTTTTTTTTTTTTTAAGTAATTTATTTTGACAACTGTCACAATTTACAATAAATTTCAATTTAAAGTAAAAATAAAAATTGCAAAAGTTTATTTTTCTTTCGCTATATTCTTCCAACGCATCCTGTCACATGAATAGGATAAAACACTTTAATTGCCTGGCTTGGAGGGTTGATGCCTTACTATTGAAAATATTTCTACTGGTAGAGAATGAATTAAGTAATATCAAAATGTGTCAA
Organism: Anastrepha fraterculus; assembly: GCA_037575425.1. Classification (NCBI taxonomy): domain Eukaryota; kingdom Metazoa; phylum Arthropoda; class Insecta; order Diptera; family Tephritidae; genus Anastrepha; species Anastrepha fraterculus. Next base: position 23,817 of record JAYXIM010008686.1, on the reverse strand, counting down.
CTAAACGATTGTTAACAAGGATTTTGTTGCCTATTCTTATGGTATGAACATTGACTAGATGTGGATTCAACTTGCCATTTTTTTTGGCTTCAAAAATTCATACAATGAATATAGACTACTTTCTGTGTGATATTTTAAATTTAAAACGTATGTGGGTAAGCCAGAAACAATTGAATTGAAACTTCCATAACCCAATTATGCCATAATGTCACCAAAAGACACACCAAAATAATCTGTTTGCGTGTAGTCGGTGACATTTAGGAAATAACATTAAATACTCATGAAGTACTCTCCATTAATATAATAATAAATATTACTCTCTACTAAATATATATACCCGTATTCTTTTGTAAGCGAGTTAAAAAAAAAAAACAAATACTCGTTTCCTGACAAGCAACAGCACAACTCGTTTCTCTCAACCCAGCAGAGTTCAACTCGTGTAAAGCTATACGACTTGATGTGAGGTACTACCAAGTTTAATTAAAGCACTACTTTGATTGATCGTGAAAGAGCTTGGAAAATTTCCATTCAAACGTCATTTCGTTTAGCTTTTTTGCTATTTGTTTAATTTTGTGAATCAGTGATAGTTTATATTAGTACTGCCATATTTCATAATATTTATATAATTTTAATTCAGATTTCAAAATGAAACTTTAACTTGATAGGCTACGTATGAAATTAGCTTATTTCCTCAAGATTTTGTGGGCTTACCAAAAGGAAAGAATTCCTTGTTGATTTCAGTTCACGCCTCTAACAAAATGGTTAAGAAAATTTTTCTAATAATTCATTGCCGTAAAGTTTTCGGTAAAAAAATGAAGTGTGGATTCTCGCCAAATCAGGGCTGTTCAATTACTGTTTTCTATAAAAACTCAAAAACAAAAAAGGAAAAGAAAAAAAGGTCGTTTCCTGAGATTTTTGACAGGACTTAGGAAACTGTATATGCACATTTTCTTGAGAACACCTTAATCTTTTATTTCAGTGTAGTTGTTTACTTCTGTAGAGATCTCCCAACTGCGACTAAGATTGCTTTGGGAAAGCAATTTCACAAGATTTGGAAAATTATTACCTTCAAACCTTGTATTGCTTAGCTGCTATTCCTAGATGTTAATATTTTATATAATAAGCCGTTGCTTCTTTGACGATAACATCCCTGCATTTCGAGTGCATTTCTGGCATTCAAAAGGCTTTTCATATAAACCAGAAGACAGGGCCGTGGAGAGAGTATTCGGGCCCCGGGGGAAACTTGAGAAGCGGGCCCCTTCAAATTTTTTGTATTTATCAAAATGCGTATTATGCTATAGTGATATAACATTTAAACATTGAAAAACTCATTGATAAAATTTTTGATAGAACTAATTATGAAATATTGATTAAATTGAATTTTAGAAAACTCTTCAGCAGATCTGAAATAAAAAACGCAGCTGAAAAAAGTTAAAATTTTTTATTCATTTTGTGAGCCTTACAAATATTTGAAAATGACTGCCACGATGTTTAGAATTTTGCTTTTCTTGCTTTAGCTGAGGCAAAAGCTCTTATAATATCATCGAAGTCGGGTTTCCTTGCTAACTCAGATTCCAAATACAAAGTTGCCAATCCTCTTACTCGACTCTGAGTTGAACAAGAACGATGGTAGTCTTTGGTCCTTGATAAAGCGCTGAGCGATCTTTCGGCGCCGGCAACCGATACTGGCAGGGTGCAGAATATTCGCCAAGCAATGCAGATGTTCGGGAACAGAGTATCCAAGGTTTTAGCTGTGATGGCATTCAACACGTCGAACGGAGGCATACAACATTCCGAATTTCCAGTAAAATTCACCTTGTACACACTCTTCAAGTGACACATCTCAATTGAGACTTCTTCCGACACATCAGAAGGGTATTTTTTAGCAAAATTAAGAGCTGCTGTCTGAAGTCCTGCTTTTTCAATTTTATGAAATAGCCACAGGAATAAGAAAATGTTGTTTATGTTTTTAATTGCAGTAGACCGATTTTCAATACCAGTGATAACTGAGTCCATGATGACGAGAAATGTGTATATATATGTATATTTTGGTAGCATAATCTCGTCAATTATTTCAAGTTAAAAACATATACGTTCTGAACAAGTGAACACTTTTCACATTTTACGTACTACATGAAACTAGTCATGTTGAATATTTACGTACACTGGATTGTCATAAATATTCAAAATAACTTGTTTTATGAAGTATCTAAAATGCGAAAAGTGTTCACTTGTTCAGAACGTATATGTTTTAAACTCAAAATAATGGACAAGACAGCAAACTTTTCTTGAAAAGGGCCACGCATTAGTTGCCGAAGCATAAAAAAATAAAATAAAAGTGTGAAATTGACTGGGGAAACGAATTTAAAAAATTATTTATATAAAAACATACCCAGTGAAAAATCAAAAATTTCTAGTCTATAAAAAGTATTATTGCTATCTCTACATTTAATTCTTTATCAACGTAAGGACAAATTGCTTTAAAGAAAAACTACGTTTCAAAATTGGTCTTCATTTAAATCTAAATTTAATCTAATCATCACTATAATTATTAATTAATCACTATAATTAAAAAGTACCCGACCTCCGCCCCCCCCCCCCTATCGTCGGGCCTGCCAGAAGAAGATATAGTACATCCAGCAGCAAAAACTCACCTGCAAGGATTTTTACAATATTATATTTTTCCTTGCTTTTTTATAAAAAAAAAATCATTCAGTAATATAATCCATATAAATTAAAGTTCAAAACTTTCGAACTAATTGAGGAAATATCAAAAAAAAAAATGTTTAAATTTGTTACCAAAATTTCTAATTTCTGAGCCAGAATTTTGATAAAATTTTAGAGTGTACAGTTTTATCCAAAAATCCATTACAAAAAATTCAGTACAAATATGTAGTAGCCCCAAATTCGTATTTATTGCTGGTAAATTTTTCCGCTGAGCGTCCTATGTATTTTTCCCATATGCCACATGCCTTCTTTACTAATTAACAAGTAATATCAATGCACTCTTCAGCGACTCTCTTTGCTGCCAAAAAATACTTGTATATCCTTGCATTTCAGACCCAATTATCCAACACATGTACAGCCGCTTTGATTCTATTTACTTTTTTATATATTGCATATTTCCTCTTTGCGATTTTCACCAAATTTTTTCAATTCCTTTTTAAGTTACATCATTTGGAGTGGGTGAATAAGCAAAAACGGTAGCCAGAAAAATGGCTATAATTATGCAGAGCGCCTAAAAGCATGCTATAATCACTCTGCTTCCATTGAATGTACCATATTGCTCTTTCACAAACTGAATGCCTATCAAACACAAAGCTGTACAAATACGCATTCACGCATGAAGGCCAACGAGTCACTCTGAGGAAATTTTTAAATTCTATGTGCTTTGAATTTCTACGATGCAGATCATCGCAATCATCATAAACAGCATTTGCCTTTCGCATTGTGGTTTTCCATTTCATTCACGTCAAACGCTACTTGCTACTTAGTACAATTTGTCAGCGTTTTTAAAAGCTTTTTATGTATTTACTTGGCCCGAGGTGAAATTTACTTTTGTGAAACATCTGCAGTATAATTTTTTCGTTTTTTTTTCGTTTTTTTTTCGTTTTTGTCAAAAGCAAAAGAAATATAAAGCAGCATAAACGTGTACTTTTTGCAGCTTTCAGTCTATCATTTCTCTACTTTTTCCCCCAAAAAACTATATAAACAGTTGCCAGGCAATCAAAGCGAGATTAGCTGCGCTTCCTCTAACATTGCAACACCTTTGCTCGGCTTTTTTGAACTTCTGTATTGCCATCCCCTCACCGGCTATATAGAAATTTATGTGTAATAAAATTCGTTTTGTGAAACCTTTCGTGTAATCATCTGCCTTCACGCCACTATTCCATTTTATTTCTACCATTCTTCTTTTCCTTCTGATGTCTTTGACTTCTATATTCGGCTGAACCTATGAGGCACGTGCGTCGCTTTAACACCGCGATCATCATTGCCGTCTGCGTGGTCGTAATTTTTGTAGTTATTGTTGTTACCGTTGACATTTTTATTACCTCCACCGAGCAAGCAGCATCGCTGGCCAACAAGTATGTCTTAACTTTGCTTACCTTTACACAGACATGTGGCCTGTGACAATGACCCTGCATGAGGTAGGTCGGTTTTTTGCATGGGTGTGTGTGTGCAACGGAATACAAATATATACATACTCATATATTTCTTGCCATGCATGCATTTGCCCATCAGTTGAAAAAGTCAGTGCAAGCGAAGAAACCATAAATAAAAACTTTTCCCCCATCTCGAGACTGCCACCATCTGAGTTTTTAGTGCAAAAGTATTTATTTTGCGGTCGCGTATAGTCTGATGGGATTTTAATTTGGTGAGTTGCATAAGTTGGCTAAAGTTTTAATACAGGAAAAAATGGAAGGCATTTCATGATTTGAAATAGTGTACAAAATGTGCTGCAGCTCTTAAAGAGCTTCAGTGAAAACTTGCCTTACTGAATATGAATATTATTATTATAGATCAAGCGTAAATTAGTTGTTATGAAAAATGATGTGACATTTCAAAACAGCCGTTCGGGCTTTGTTAATGTTTTGTTAAAGTATATCAATCATCAAATCATCAAATCATATATCATTTTTTTTTTTTTTTTTTTTTCCCTTTTTAAATTACAATCTATTAAATTTTAACAATAAGTAATTATTTTTAAAGTAGTATTGGAATTCTTTGTTCTCTAACCAATGCTAGATAAACATTCAATTTTGCTTCAGATTATGCTACATTATATTATTTTCTGTGTTATAATTATTATTATTATTAATTATTACTATTATTATTTATTATTATTATTTATTATTATTATTATTTTTGTTTTTCTTTATTGTTTTGTTAAATTGTGAGTTCTGTTGGAGTTAATCGTTTTAATCTTCGTTTTCCCGCTTTCTCCGATTGTGGTAGTTTGCGCATTTGTTCATTTTGATGATTTGTTAGTCGTTTTATATGCTTGATGCTGTATTTTCTAATTGTGTCATCTATTGTGTCGATATTGAGGTCGCTGTGGATCACGTCGTTTGGTATATACCAGCCTGCTTTTGTTATTGTTCGAAGTATTTTAGATTGCGTCCTTTGAATTATTTTGATATTGGTTTTTTTGCTGTGCCCCAGATTTCAATGCCATATTTCCAAATGGGTGAGATTATAGATTTATATATCACTACTTTGTTCTTAAGGCTTAGTTTTGAATTTTTAGCCAACAGCCAATATAATTGTCTGAACTTGTTTTTGATTTCATTTCGTTTGTTTTGTATATGTCGTTTCCAATTTAGTTTTTCATCTATAGTTATGCCAAGGTACTTTGCACTAGGAAGGATTTTTATTTCATTGTTTTTTATTGTTAATTTATGTTTCTTAGGCTTTCTGTTTGTATATATTACTTGTACCGTTTTATCTTTGTTGACTTCTATTCCCCAATTATCGAACCATGATACGGTGTTATTTATTGTTTGTTGAAGAATGTCAGTCGCGTTTTTTTCTATTTTATCCGATGCCATTAAAACCGTGTCATCCGCGAATGTGGCTATCATGCAATTTTTTGTGGTTGGGATCGGTATATCTGCTGTAAATATCAGGTACAATAGAGGCCCTAGGACACTACCTTGGGGTACACCTGCTGTCATTTGCATCATGCTTGAGCATTCGTCTTCGAACTTTATAAAAAAATGTCGGTTTTCCAGATAACTTTCGAGAATATTGAAGTGATTCTGTGGTAATATTTGGCTTAGCTTATGTAGTAATCCTTTATGCCAAACCCTGTCAAAAGCTTTTGCAATATCCAGGTAGACAGCTATGCAGAACCTTTTATTTTCCATATCATTTAATATTTTGTTTATAACTCTGTGGACTTGTTGCACAGTTGAATGCTGTCGTCTAAATCCAAATTGATGGCTTGGTATTATATTTTTTTCTATCAGAATTTTGTCTAATCTGGCAAAGAGTATTTTTTCAAACACTTTTGAAAGAATGGGCAAGAGACTGATAGGGCGGTATGATGTCATTTCTGATGCACTTTTACCTGGTTTGGGGATTGCCGTTATTTGTGCAACTTTCCAGAGGCGTGGGAAGCATTGTGTCCTTAATATGCTGTTGAAAATTTGTCGTATATATGTAATTGCTACATCAGGTAGTTCTTTTAGTATTTTACCATTTATTAGATCGAAGCCCGGTGCTTTTTTACTGTTCAGATTTTTCAAATGATATCTGATTTCTGCTGAGGTTGTCATTTTCATTCTCTTTTCTGGGTTACTCGTATTTACATTTTGTTCAATGTGCTGGTTGTCTTTTTCGTTTGAGAATATTGTTTTAAAGTGTTCAGCTAGTGTGTTTGCCTTCTCTTTATTGGTCTTTGCCCAAGTTCCGTGATGTGTTTTGATGGGAGGTTTATGTGGAACTGCTTTGACTAAGTTTTTAGTTGCTTTCCATAGGGAATAATTGTTAACTGCCGTGGCCCCCAAGTTATGTATGTAATTCTTAAGCTTTTTATCCTGGTGTTGTTTTAATAATGTTTGTAATTCGGTTGTTGATTTGTTAAGTTTTGCCTTATCTTCGGGATGTTTAGTAATTTGCCACTTTTTACGGAGTTTCCTTTTTTGTTGAATTTTTTGTTTGATATGTATTGGAATAGACTCTTTTTGTTGAATTTTTATATTTGGTGTCGAAAGGGTGAGGGCTTTGATGATGGAATCGTTGAAAAAAGCTATTGCTGAGTCAATCTCGTTTTCCGTTTTCAATGAAATATTTATAGTCAATTGTGCTTCCACACTTTGTCGGAAATAATTCCAGTCTGTTTTATTATTATATAGTCCTCTAAAAGTTTGTTGGTGCAGAGATCCAAGAATATAATCATTATAGTAGCTGTATAAATAGAGCGTACTGTAGCCAAGCCACAAAGAGCAAGCAAATTATTGCTGAGGCCTTTACGACGAGAATTTTTCCTTTTATAAATATTGAAAGTAGTTTTACTTTAACTCTTCTAACGGTCTATACATTACTGGCATGAAGGTTTTACCTGAGCGCATCCCTCGTAAAACTTTCTGAGTAATAATTTTTCAGATCATTTCAACCCATTAAGGACTTCTGAAATTGTTTTTTTTGGTGCAAGTTTTGGAATAAGGCTCAAAATTACCCATTTAGATGAGTGCTAATGGGCTAAAATATTCTACGGAAATATTTCCCTTAAAATTATATTTTATATTTCTAGGCCTCTCATTTCGCCAAAGCCTAGTTTTTAATAATTTGTCATCTTTTTGAAAATAACTTAGAGCAGGGACAAGTAAATTTTAAAATTTTAATTAAAAAAATTATTTTCTCGATAAAATTTTTAGTTATTTTAGTCCCACTTTAAAATTTAGTTTCCAAATTAAATAACAGGAATTCAGTTAAAAAAAATATTTCTGTACTTAAAAATTTGTATTTAAAAAAATTTGATTTAATTAAAAACATTTTTGTTTTTTTTATATAGTTCTTAGTTACTTTGGTCCGATTATAAAATTTAGTTTCAAAACTAAATAAATGGAATTAAGTAAAAAAAATTCTTTAATAAAAAAATTGTTATTTAAAAAACTGTTTTAATTAAAAAATATAAATTAATGTAGGTAATTGATTAAAAAGACATTTTTTCTTGTTATAATTTTTAGTTTCATAAATAAATAACAGCAATTCAATTAAAAAAAGTTTTCTTTAATTTAAAATTTTTATTTAAAAATATTTTTTGTTGATATAATTTTTTTTTTTTTTCGGGACAGACTAGCACATACAGCTCTTAGACACAATTAAGTCCACTGTACTACAATTGGGTTGCCCTTTTAATTTGCTTTAAGTCTACTCGGCCTCAGAAGAAATCTGAGTAGATCTTGTGGTGCCAAGGAGCCAAGGTGGTCGCTTCTTAAGGGGTTACATCTATTTAGAAGCCCTGAAAAATGAGGTTTTTAAAAAAAATTTCCTGAGAAAACTTCTGAATTAATTGTTTTAAACCTTTGTACACATATTATGGTAACTTTGAGTAATATTTAAAAAAAATTTATTTGCAAGAATAACAGTTTTTATAGCTGCTACAGCAGATTTCCAGGAACCCCTCCAAAAAAAGACGTTTTACGGTGACCACTATATCTCCGAAGTGGATTATCTGAAATGAAAAAACCAAACGGATTTGATTAAAGAATTATATATTCTTGTAATTAATCGAAGGAATAAGCAAAAAAAAATTTTTTGACAAAATGGCGGCTTCTCAAAAAAAAAAATCTATTTTTTGGAATAGTTTTGGCCTTAAATTGTGTATAAACAAAAAAATGTTTATCGGTTTTAAAAAAGCTTCGATTAAGTACTAGAAAATATAGTTCAGAAGCCGGTGTAAAAATTTCAGACTAACCGGTTTAGCCGTTTCCGAGAAATCGTGGTCACCGACTTTCAAAACACAGTTTTGAGAAAAACAAGGTTAAATGCCGGCCTGCTAATTTAAAGTGCTCTGTCGCGTCGTTACATTTATGCGTATAACTTCAAAAATAATCTTCGGAATGACTTGAAATTTTCATAGTGTTTACTTAAATATATGTACATTACAAAAATGAAATAAAAAAAAAATCGATTTTTTGAAAATTCTAACTAGATGTAACCCCTTAAGACCTCAAGCCTGATTCGAGCAAAGGCGGGGCAGATGCAAGGAAAATAGTCCGCTGTCTTATCCGCCTCTCCACATGCTGAACAGAATGCACTATTTGAGATGCCCACCCTTTCCATGTGCTTTGCCCATAGAAAGTGGCCCGTCATTTTTAGTTACTTTGGCCAATTCTAAAATGTTTTCTATACCACGACGACATTCCTGAAGCTTTCACTTTTCATCAAAAAGAAGAAAACAGTGGTAAACACTTTGCTAGTTCTTTAGACATTTAGTTTTCAGTTGAAAAGTGCAGGGCTACAGCATTCCAAATACAACATGAAATTACGAGAGAATAAGCGCAACCGCTGGTGTGATGTATTCTGCGCAGCTCTAAGGGCGGAAGGTGACTTTTATTTATTATATAGTCTATAAAGAATTATTCTTACCGACTATATTTTCTGTTATTAACATTAAAAAAATTGTTCCAAAAAAAAAAACAAAAAATATTTCTTTATAATGAAAAATTAAGCTCGATAAATATTAAGATTTTGCTAAGTTCAATTAAGGCATTGGCAACAGGTGCATTAGAGGCATAATTAGATCTATTAATTTTACTATATGATGGATAGTAACTTGAAGTTGCCTTCTCGGAGCAATAAAATGTATTTCCTCTAGAAGGACCAGCCAGCTAAAAATTCCCTAGACAATATCAAGTACAAAAGTTAATGTGACACTAGACCTCCTACTGTTGTGGTGTATGGAAAATTCAAAAATCGCTCCAAAGTAATCAAAAACAATTTTTAATTTATTTTTTAATGACAATTTTAGACTGTTTGAAACATATTTGATAATCTCATTATAATAACACATGGCGCAAAATTAATCATCCTATCTAATTATTTATATATTTTGCAAATAGCAACGTATGGCGGTCATATTTGATGATTGTGAAGTAGATAGCTGCTCATTATAGCAAACAGCAAAAGGCAGTCAAAATAATTTGCTTTATTTATAAAAAAAACATATTCAGAAACAAAATTGCATGACTAGTTTTTCGTCGCCTTATATATTGAAATTTTATTGAAATCAGACAACAGGTTTCGAAGTTATGAGTATTTAAAAAAGAATCAGTAAATAGCAAAACAATTTGCAATATTTTTTTAAAACATTTTGGCTTAAAAAAATCTGTCACTCAACGTAGTCATCCTATCAAATTACAGAAATGTCTGAAAACCCAGGTATATCGACATATTTTCAACGTAGTTCCAGTCATGAATACGACACTTTTTTTCCAATTAATTCCTTTTTTTCTTTACATGTAGTTTTAATATCGAATTAGAAAATTTCATGAAAAATTTTGTCATTTTTGCTTGTTATTTTGTAATAATTTACCGTTATTCTAGGCATAATTATGCGACAGAATTCCTCATTACTGTTTAAATTCTGCTTAACGAAACACAAGAAAAAGCAATGTGTCGCAAATTATCTGACTGCCTACGGCAGGTTGTTGCTTATGCCTCCCAAACTTGCTTGCACAGCTCATCTTACTGTTCTTTGAAGTTTGTAGGTGATTTTCGCAGAGCTTTTGTTTACGTCTGCCCACCTGACGACGCACCATGGCGCGGTTGATCAAAATTTATTGTCAAATTTCGAGATAGTTCAATATGCTTTAAGTTAATAGGTGGTCATTGACTTAAAAAATAGGAAAATTTTACTTTTAGTTTGAAAATTTTCTTACATGCAAAAGTGGGAAGCCTTGTTAACCCTTAAAAACCGTACGAGCGCCTTCGATCGACACGTGGACGGAATTATTTCGCGGCCTTACAATTTTGTGTACTTGTCTAGCGTTCGCTAAGTTGACGCAAGGCCCACCCTTCCAATCAGGATCCCAATCTTCACCTTTCGCGGGAAAACTACCTCACAGATCCCTTGCTTAGTCAGCTTATCGCAGTTGCCTGTAATGTTGCCAAGGACAGACACAGAAAAATGTCTCGCTGGGACTGAGCAAGGTACACCCTTTTTGTTGTTCTGTCGCCAAGGGCATGAACCTAAAGGATAATGGATGAAAAGCAAAAGGCTCTCAATCTAATTGTGTCACACGTAGTGGCAGTTTTTTCTGCTCATTTAGAGTTACGTTAAGCGCTAGAGTAGATGTAGTTTGAAGAGCCCCATTCATTCTAATGAGAGTAGACTTTTGTGCTCTCTCCAGCAACTTCACCGATGTCGGTCTCTCCAGTGAATTCCATCAGACAACTACTCGATACAATATAATTGGCTTTATAATGATATTATAGAGCCAAAAAACACCTCTAGGCGAGAGGCTCCAATGGGGGCTCAATAAGGCGACTGTTGCTCTTCTTATCTTCTCCTCAGAGTTGCCTTCCACATTAGCGTTCTATCAAGGAACAGACCTAAGTATTTCACCTTGTCAGAAAGCACCAATGGCTATTTTACATTCCCTTTAAAATAGGATGATCCAAAATACAGTACATCGTACTTTCCAAAACGAATTTATAAATTTATATACGACTAGTAGTTTGAAAGGTATGCTGGATTTGGTGAATAAAACTTAAAAATGCGACTTTTAGCCCTCCACAGTACACGCGATGGATGATTGATCCCCATCGCTGAACAATTTTTTACACACTTTATTGCTCGCTCTACAGTTTAAGCAGATAACATAATTTTGTGCGTCTGACTTTGATGGGCCGCTCTACTGTGCTACGCTTTGTGGCATTCAGTCATTTTATTTTGCAAATTTCTAATATGAATTCCATTGAATAAGCCAACGTACAGACATAGACATGAATACCAAATTAGTGGAGTAAATAACATTCGACTGGGCATTATTTTCTACTTGTCTTAGCTGTATTTCAATGTTCATTCACCTTGTTGACGTACTGAATTTTGGTCTAAAATTGCGTAAATTTGTTTTCTTTCACAAATGCTTGCATGCTTGCTACCAGAAAAATTAATATAGGAAAATATTACGTATTTGCTTTTTATGCTGCTTAAGTAATATGTCACGTTGTATAGTTAAGCACTTCCTACGGCTATGTGAGTAGTTCTATGAGAGAAAATTATAATTTTCTTATGGCTTCCATACTCCTCGACATGCTCCTCTAATACTGACTACTTAAGAAGATTCATAACAAATTGCCTATATACGAATTGAAACTCGTGTATATCTTAAGGGGGGTAGGGTCACAAAATCGAAATTTTTTTCTTCACTCATCTTATAGTAAATCATTTCAAGAATGTTGTGTCAAAATTTTAAGTGGATCGGAGCAGAACTCTCAAAGTTATAGCCTTTGTAGGCACTCTACCTCGAATGCGGAGCATCGATAATTTCTCAGAGTCATTTTTTCAAACGCGTTTTTCCCGAAACGACTTCTTAAAAGTCGGTGCCAATCACAACTCCGAAACTATTCAACCGATTCTTTTCAAATTTGGCACACGTTTTCTAAATCAAAAATACCTCCCCCTACACTGTTTTTTTTTTTATTATTTTTTTTTTAAGGTTGTTTTTCACTTACAAATATGGCGAAATTTTTCGCCAAAAATGCTCGTTTTACGTTTTTTTGCCACCAAACTACAAAAATGAAAAAAAAAAGGGATCCCTACAAAATGCTGTATATCAAAATTCTTTTCATACGAAATACTGTAAATTAACGTAACAAAATTCTGCAGTGACAAAATTCTGTATTTACAGAAATCTGTATTTACAAAATTCTGTAAAAACAAAATTCTGTACTGTCTTAAAAAAATTCTGTATTGACAAAATTATGTATTGACGAAATTCTGTACTGACGAAATTCTGTACTGACGAAATTCTGCATTAACAAAATTCTGTATTGAAAAAATGTTGTGTTGACAAAAGTCAGTTTTTTACTTGATTTTATTAATAAAAACAATTAATATATAAGGAAAGCAAAAGATTTCTAAGCTGCAGTATTAACTTAAGCGATAATTATACATAGAAAAATAAATGAGAATTTCAAGTGCAAAATAACAATACAAAAAACAAAAGACTTCAATATTAATTCAAACGATAAATATGTACATATGCAAAGGAGAAGTAATAAGTATTTCAAGTACAAAACACAGGTACATGATTAGATTAAAAACAAATATTTTTTGCTATTCTTTTCAAAAAAGAAACTTTTCCAATAATTAATCTTTTTTTTATTATACTTTTAATTTTTTTGTTAGATCTAATTGATCTTAACTTTCTCGGGAAGACTTCTCCATTTTCTACTCTTGATATTTCATTAACTTTGATTTACAAATAAGTACATACTACTTTCGGGGCTTCACTGCATTGGAATTTTGTTTGGAATGGCACAACTGCATTACTTAGTTGACAACAACAACTTCAACGAAATCAATTAAAACGAAGTGAAAAACAAAACAAAGATGAACAGAAATAAAAACAAAACCGATTAGTTGTTCTGTACTGACGAAATTTTGTATTGACAAAATTCTGTATTGACGAAATGCTGTAAGTAAATGATAAGAAATTCAATAAATTTTATAAAAAAAAGTGCGCACTTTTTTGACGAAATTTTGTATTGACAAAATTCTGTATTGACGAAATGCTGTAAGTAAATGATAAGAAATTCAATAAATTTTATAAAAAAAAGTGCGCACTTTTTTTATAAAATTTATTGAATTTCTTATCATTTACTTACAGCATTTCGTCAATACAGAATTTTGTCAATACAAAATTTCGTCAATACAGAATTTCGTCAATACAGCATTTCGGCAATACAGAATATTTTTTACAGAATTCTGAAATACAGAATTTCGTATACAGAATTCTATAATACAGAATTCTGAAATACAGAATTTTGTATACAGCATTTTGTAAACAGAATATTGTATCATACAGCATTACGTACCCAACCCAAAAAAAAATTGTATTAATGTAGGGGGAGCATTACGTCATACTTTAACTGAAAAATTCGACTTTTTTAGTTTCAGATGATTCTACGACGAATGCCGATTGGCACCGCAGAGCACCTCTCGAAAAACATATCTCCAAAAACACTTTGCCATGGCCTTATTTGTCAATATTTTATTATTAACCCATTTTCGGCAGCTGGTCGATTTTTCGACCACCAACTTCGGACTCCAATATCTCAGAAACTAAATGTAAATTTATTGATCAGTTTTCACAAGTTTTAAATTTGGAATTTAGTTAATTTCCACAGCATAATTTTTTAAGAAAAAAAGGTTCAAGGCAGATTTTTGTAGAAGAATGAAATTATCACTATTTATACGTGTTTTTTGTGCAGATGAAAAAAATAATGAAAAACAAAAAAACAAATAATTGTTACTAATTTATTGTGAAGAGAAAAGATGAAATTAAGAGAATTAAAAAAGTAACATATCGATATTGCAATAATTTTTACTGTTTCATGGACGTAAACTTTAGTGGTCGAGAAATCGACCGCTGGCCAGGAACTGTCATGTAGGATAGAACAAAATTTAGCAATATTTTTTCTTATTGAAAGAGATGGAAGTGATTATCTTTGTGGTTTAGGAAAGGTACTACCCCTGAAGGGAAACTCACTACTAGTGAACCAAAATTCTAGTTCAGCACTAGTACCTTACCTCCAAAATCGAACCTGTCCTATATTGGATGGTACGGGACTAATAGAAAATACCTACAAATAGAACTAGTTCTCATTGATCTAATATCGTACTAGGGCGGAACTATCCTAAAAAGGATGCAGCGGCGGAATGTTGGCATTCCGCTAAGATTTTTAGTTCTAGAGTTTTTCGCTTCAGTAAATCGGATTTTGCCCGTCCCATATGGTGAAAACCCAGAGATTTTCAATACAAAAGGACCGCAATAAATGTGGAAGCAATCAAATTGGAAGAAATGTTTTCTGAAATTGGTAAGCAATCAATCCTTTTTGTATTCGTATATATAATTGGACCATTTTGTAGGCTCAAAATCCCCCTATGATCACTTTACATTGATTTTTGATAGTAATACCATATTATCACAAATATTACCACTTTCACAAATGAGTATGCAAACCAACACAATGCTCCAATTAACATCACGCCAATCGAAATACGTAGGTTTTTTTGGAATATTGTACCAATCGGGGTTCCATACTTTGCCACACATTGACCACTACTGGTCTGTTCGACCGGACATGGGAGTTTCAATTGTGAAGCAGGCTATGAGTCGTAATTGGTTTAAAAAAATTAAGTTTTTTCCATCTCGCTGAAAACACGAATTTAAACGCAGCAGACCGTTTTGCGAAGGTTCGTCCTATTACTGACGCTCTCAACAAAAAGTTTATGCAGTTTGGAGTCTTTAGCCAAAATCTCTCTATAGACGAACAGATGATTCCATACTTTGGACGCCACTTCTGCAAAATGTTTATCAAGGGAAAGCCAATCCGGTTTGGGTTTAAAACATGGTGCTTGTGCTCTGAAAGTGGGTACTTATTTTCTGGTTCTTTGTACGGGGGAGCAGCAACCCCTCACGATAAAACTATTGGTCTAGGCGCACAAACAGTCTTAGACTTGCTTGCCAACGTATCTGACCCTGAGTGCCACATCATTTTCTTTGATAATTTTTTTCTCTTCATACCATCTAATGTGCCTTCGGAACGAACGTCGATTTTTTGCAACTGTTACTATACGCAAAAATAGAATGGGCGATTCTCCTTTGAGAAATTTAAAAAAAGAAATACAAGGAACATTTGACCAACTACTTGATCATCAGCAAGAAATATTGACTGTGGAATGATAATGCTGTAGTCAATGTTATAACTAATAACTCCACAGTCAATCCAATTATTAGCACTAAAAGATATTTTCGGAAGAAAAAACAAACTATCACTATCCCGCAGCCAAAAGTTATTCAAGAGTATAATCATGGCATGGGTGGTGTGGCTCTCCATGATAATGCGGTGGCAAATTATAGAATATGTATGAGAGGAAAAAAATGGTGGTGGCCAATATGGACAAATGCTCTTGGTAACGCAATGGTCAATGCATGGAAACTTCATTGTATGATGGCAAAAATTGAAAAGATAAAACCACTGTCACAAATTGATTTTCGTTCCAAAGTCACAACAGAATTATTGAATTACGACAAGGGCGAGGACGAGTATGAAAACGAACATGGAGATGAAGGTCCATCGAACCTTCCTCGGATCAATCATAAGAAGCATTGAAAACAAATTTAGGCGGTGTAAATTTTGCAAGAAACATACTATTTTACTTGCAAAAAATGCAATATTCCTTTACATACTAAATGTTTTGATGATTATCATAAAAATTTGTAAGCTGACTTTTCTATCAATAAAACAACAAAAAAATATTTGTATTTGAAATAAAATGAAATAAATTGACTTCGTGTGCTAAATTTTTTTCATAAATGTTGTATTTGTTTTTTAATATATTTGACGGTTTTTGGCCAGCGGTCGATTTTTCGACCAGTCCATATCTAAAACACCGATGGTCAGAATTTTTTTTTTTTTTAATTTTTCTTGATTACGGTCCTATAAGCACTGACTAAAAAGGAAATGGAAACATTATGTCGAATTCTTGTAGCGGCCGAAGATGGGTTAATATTTTTTAAAAACTTATTGAAAAGATGTACAATAACATGCAACTGATTTTATTAAAGTATCTTAAGCCATATTTCTGTAAAAAATTCAAAAAAAAAGTGTTTTTTTTTGTTAGCGCTAAACCCTTTGAGCACAAAAATTATCCGATTAGTTACTGTATTGCTAGCAATGAATGTTGCCACTTTGGAGTCCCAAGTACTGGAATTATATTTTAATTAACGTCATACAAATTGAACTCAAAGGCAATAGACTGTCCAGTCTATTCTTAACAGCAACTTTGTTTATGGAATTAATTTCTTTTCCAATATTTTTCTTAAAGCAGTTTTTATTGCAGGCACTAAGATTAACTTATTTTCTATGTTTGAAGATTATGAAATTTGATTTATTATTTTATATATTTATGGGCCACTAAGATCGTGAGATATTACACCTCTGTAGTATTAAATGAGAAGGAGATGTTAAGTCTAAATGCTTTGTGGATGATATTGCGCCTAAAGTGTCAGTATGTTTGTGACATCGGAACAAAAATGATTTTCGAAAAAAGACCGAATATCAAAAATTTGGTTTTAAAATCGTTAAAACGTTTACCGAAACCTTTGAATTGATGAAAAAAGTGTATGGCGATGATTGTCTATCTCGTGCCAGAGTTCATGAGTGGTTTACATGTTCCAGAGATGGCTGAGAGGACATAAATGACAATGAACTTACGGACCGCTCAAAATCAGTAATGACCGAAAACGTCTTCCAAAACTGATCGTAAATTTATCAAAAATTAACCGAAGTTATAGGTGGAATTCATGGAATCGGAGTTACATATCTCCAAAATATCAATTTATCGCATTTTAACTGATCATTTGTCCCTACGAAAAGTCTCTACACGTTTCATTCAGCCCAAGTTAACTGAGGACCAAAAATTGCTCAGAACTCAACATTAGAAAGACCTCATTGAAGAGGCGAGAAAAGAGAAGAACTTCCTTTACAACATTGTAACTGGTGATGAAATGTGGTGCTTTCAACATGAACCTGAAACTAAGCGTCAAAGTGCCGAGTGGAAGGCCCTAGGCGAGCCACCATCCAAAAAACCGCGTTTGGGGAAATCAAAAATCAAGTCGATGCTCATTTGTTTTTACGATCCCAAGGGAATTGTCCACAAGGAGTTCGTGCTAATGGGCTAAACAGTTAATGTAATTTTCTACCTTGGCGTTTTGAAGCGTCTGTTGCATCGCATTCGTAGAATTCGCCCTGAATACCGCGAAGGAGGAAGCTGACGCTTATTGCATGATAATGCACCATCTCATCGATCCACTGTAGTGACTGATTTTTTGACTAGAAAATGCATTTTAATCATCAATCAATCACTGTATTCGCCTGATATGGCTCCCTGTTACTTCTACCTATTCGGAAAATTGCATTTGGTCATGAAAGGAAAACGTTTTGCGGCCCTAGAGCCCATCCAACAGGTTTTTACCGACATCCTAAATGGCAAGCTTTTAGATCGCGAAAGACAGGGTATCGAGGCCAGAGGGCACTATTCTGAACAAATAAACTCGAAGTGATCAGAACAAAACTCATGTTGTTTCTATTTTAGCTCAGTATTGTTTATTTTGGACTTCAACTTGTAAATATTGACTAATGAGTTTGACTTTTTGTTGTTTTATTTGAATTTAAATCATATACTTCTAAATTGGACACGCTTTTGCAGAAATTTTTTTTTTATTTAATTGCCATTATTTAATTTTGAAACTAAATTATATCAATTATGTAAATTATATCATCAAATAATTTTTTTTTTAACTAAAACAAATTTTGTAAACTAAAGTATTTTGTTTTTAATGTAATTAAATTAAATTAATTTAAAAAAAATGTTAATGATTTTTTTTTAAATATGCCATCTCTAAAAAACAAAATTTGAACAACAAATTTTTTTTATTAAAAACATGAAATATTTTTTTTATTGATTGCTATTCTTTAATTTTGAAACTATATTCGAAACTATAACAGAAGTGAAGCTTTCAAAGCAGACAAAGAAAGAGGGAGAGACTCGAGAGAGAATGAGAGAGAGAGAGAAAAAGAGAAAGAATACATATCTAAATAAATTCACAACATTTGCAGAGAATACAAATAGACAAAATTTACAGAAAACGGTCGACCCGATCGGTGTAGGTAAACGCCGGACACAAACCGTGGCAACAACGCGCACTACTCCGGGCCTTTATCTCCCGCACAAACGCAGCGATTCCAGGACCGCAGCAACGGCACAAATTACCGCAAGGCAATACCAATAAATTCGACGCCGGAATGGATAGCACTTTATAGTCCGCACAAGCACTAGCCAGGAAACGGAAATAAGCGCCAAAAAATTGGGACAAAAAACCCTCCAAACAGTAGGCACCAAGGAAATATAACGTGAAAAAGTAGGCACAAAAAATATATTTCCTACAAGTTTGCACCAACAAACAAGCGCCAAAAAGTAGGCAGTGTTATTTCTCACTAGAAATTACCAATCACAAGGAAAAACTCAGGAAAAATAGCCTAAAGTGTATCTAATACTAAGTTTCCACCGCAGCCGCTATCGTGTTCTCTACCGCTATCGTGTTCTTAGCGCAAACACGAAACAAAACACCTGTCAAATCCCATACAAAATTAAAACACAACTCCATACCTAAACCCACTTTTCAAAGCGTGTTTTGTTGGGTTTGCGTCTAATTTAATTATTAAGTGGTGGCAATGTTGCTCATTTTCCTCATTTATTATTGCATTCTTATCGAAATATGGCAACAATGATTGCAATTTGTCAATATGACATTTGATTGACGGCCGCCGTAGCCGAGTGGGTTGGTGCGTGATCACCATTCGGAATTCACAGAGAGGTCGTTGGTTCGAATCTCGGTGAAAGCAAAATTAATAAAAACATTTTTCTAATAGCGGTCGCCCCTCGGCAGGCAATGGCAAACCTCCGAGTGTATTTCTGCCATGAAAAAAATCTGCTCATAAACATATCATAAAACAAAATAAAATAAATGTATAAAAAAAAAATTTTTTTTGTGATTCGAACCAAGGATTTCGGATCGGAAGCCCACATTGCTAGCCGCTGGGCTATCGCGCTGTGCTGTCGCCGCAAAATAATGTATCATAAATCTGTTTACCATACCAAAGACCATACACTTTGCGAACGCATTTCGGTGGAAACAGTTGACAGTTCTCCCAAACACAACTCCTGCAAACACGGTGTTTGCTTTTGGTGGAAACGTAATATAAGATATATATACGGTATAGCTCTCCCTCTCCTTTTCTTCTACGCTATATTTTTTTTCTCTCTCGTGGAACGAAAATGCCCAAGACGTTGCATGGCCTTGAAATTTTACTCTCCATTCTCGCTCGTCCATCGACGCCTAAGAAGTTTCACTACAAAAAAATTATTAAAAAGGTTTTCTTCGATCTAATTTCTAAGCGAGCGAACGACTTGAAAAATATTAATTGTTTAAGAAAATGTTTATTAATGTTGGAGCTAAACTATCAAAATTTGTATAATACTTTGGTTTCGAAAAGCTTATCAACCAGTCCTATAATTTTAATTTCAATAAACAAATTCTGAAAACTCCCTGTATATAGATTTTGATATTATTGAAGTACTCTTACCTTCAATATAAAATTAGGTGGCGCTTTTCGCTGGACTTCAATTTTGTTCTACTAAGTGGTTTACTTAAGATGCTCTTGCAGGATTGTATGATTGAGTTGCTGTTCCAAATATTTTGATGGACAATTATTAAAAAGTCAACGAATCAGATGGCAGGGGCACATGTACAGAATGCCCAAACGGAGAGATGCCAATATGATGCAGGGGTCGAGTTTGATGAGGTCTCAGCCGATCTGAGGAAAATAGAAATCGCAAACTGAAAAAGCGTAGTAGAAGATTAATCGGAGTGGAGGACTGTAGGTGTGGAAGCATTGGACTGCACAAGACTGTAGTGCTAATGATGGTGAATTTAAACATTAATTAGCCTCATCATTTCTTCACAACTTAGCTCAACTTTCGGGGCAATTTTTTTTTTTTGTATGCGATCTCAATTATTTTTCCACATATTTTTTCTTTCAAATAGTACATTGGTTTTCGACATATGTATTATATATCTACAAGTACACATCAAACAATTCGCCAAAGTACTGAGCGGAATTCAATTTAGCATTCACGCGAGCTTTCGTAATGACCCATTGCGCGCGGCAAGAAGAAAGTATGTGCATATTTAGAAGAGCATTTACTCTTTCGCACGTACAACACAGACATATGTAGAATCATCCTAACATACAATACATATGCACCCATTTCAGATGCAAGCTTAAGTATGAGTGCACTTTCGTTTGTGAAAAAATTGAACACTTAATTGACCTACATTCACTGGAGCAACATTAGAGCCTGGCAAATGCACAAAAAAATAAAAAAAAAACAATAAAGGCAAAAGATAAAACAGAGAAAAGCAAAAAATTCTAAATGTAGAGCGGAAATCAGAAAACGAAAAACCCATTAAGCGCGGCTTGCAGCGAACGGAAATCCCGTTAAGCACAAGTGGAAATCCATACAAAAGCATAAACAGAATTTATGCCAATAGCAAATGAGTAGTGTAGCATTTTAATGCAACCAACATTGAGTAGCGGGTGCAAAGCTTTCGATGTGTGCAAGAAAGCGGAAGACAGCCACGCACAGCAACTTGCACGTGCCCAAGTGGCGCAGCAAAAGCAAGTGGCGCAACTTTTCCCAACACATTCTTGCAAATGGATATCGCATGTGACTGGATGTGTAGCACGAAAGGACGCAATGATAATATTATTTTCATAATGCTCGTACAGCACAGCAGCTTCAAGACGGTGCAATATACTTTTACTACTTCAAAAAGTAAGTGGCAACGAAGAAATTCCAGTTAGACGTGTGCTAGTAACGGCCCCCGACATGGGTGGCTTTTAAATAAATTTTTTTGAAACTTGATAGCAATTTCGATCATAAAACTTTATAGTGATATATGCACTGCACTTCAAGTTATATACTTCCATTTGCGCACGTGAATTTGCGTAAGTTTTGTCACTTTATTTTTACCATCCAAATTGGATACACTTTTTCTATCATCAATATTGAATCAAAAAACTGCATTAACACATTTCACTCCATCGTAATTATTGGCGTTTGTTCATGCTGAGTAAAGTTTTTTGTAAAATTCTTGCGCTGTGTTTTTAGTAAGCCGTCCGGACTTGATCACGGGAAGCAATTGGCTAGGAACTTTTTAAACAAAGTTCTTGAAAGTGTTAGTGAAAATTCCTTTTAACGCGCTGGTGATTCTTTCCATAAGTTCATCGATATTGGCAATGGATGACTTTTTTAGATTGTAAACTATTCTTGACAGCATTCGTACAAGCTTTCTATAGAGTTAGAGTCTGTAATTGAGGCTGGTTATGCTAAAACTGGTATACCAAAGTCTTTTTATTTTCCCTTTGTTTTATTTTGTTGTCTTTTTAATGCGTCTAAGGCTTTGCGTTACACAAATGAGTTATGATGCTCGGCACCCTCTGCTGCGTGAGGTGATTTGACTTTTTAATTCAGTCTTTCTTTTCACTCATTCCAATCGGTGGGAGCTAAAGCTTCGCTATTAACAGCGAGAGAGCCTCTTCATATGCGATATGGCATATTTATGGATCACCTCAGCAACTGACTCAATACCAAGAACACGTTCGCGATCACTCCTGCGTACGTGCCAAGGTGCGCTAATAGCACATCTGAAAACTTTGTTTTGAAATGTTTGCATTTGCAAAATATTGCTGGTACTTGAGCGACCCCATAGTTGGATTCCACACGTCCATATTGCTTTATATAGCAGTGCTTTATTGTATGTGAATAAAGCAGATCCAGTTTCGGTATTTCATTTCGAACTCTTCTGTTTTTTTCCAGATTTTTAGCGGTGTTGTGATGTGGGATTTGTACCCCTATTTGTGCATTAAACAAAGGAAGGTATCTCATGTCGATATGTAGCGATTTTGTTGCGTTTCACTTTATGCGCCATCGTGTTGTCTATTCAGAGATGCTGCTAAGGTGACGTTTCAGTTTTTCAATTGACTCAGACTATGTTTTATCAACCGCTGAAATGAGCGTGTCGTTAGCAAACGTGGCTGCGTTGCATTTCTAATTGATGTGATGGGTAGGTTAGGTTATACTGGCTAGCCGAAGCCATGCAAAGACCACTTTCGTACATAGTGATACCAAATCAGAGTCCTATTTAGCGAAAATATGCATCCCCTCAAGATACGCGTCTGAAATTGTAATTTGAAAAGGCCAAGCCAAGGAGCACCAGGAGATTTGGTGGCTCCTAAAACACTCAGGCTAAAACGCCCATTGTATTTAAAGCTCTGGAAAGGAGGTAGATAGTCAAGAAGGGAAGGAGAAAAGTATCAGAGAAAGAGATAGGAAAGAATGGAGACAGAGATAGAGATAGTTAGTCCTGTGAGAAATTTCCAGATTCTTTGGCAAATTTATAAATATGCTCCAGTTTTAGAGAACGAATATTACTCATTCTCATGACATCGGAACCCAAGACTCTTAGCCGCGCTCTAGCAAAGGCAGGACATTCACAGAGAAAGTTCACAGTGCTATCCGCCTCTTCCAAGCATGACAGGCACACTGGGTCCTCTATGATTCCAATGGTGGTCATATGCTGACCTCATGGGCTGTGTCCTGTACTGATACCGACCATCAACCGAATGTCTTTCCTTCTAAGTTTTAGTAGAAAGTTTAACTGTTTTCTGTTCGGACTTGTCACAAAACACTTTGCAGTTCTGCAGCGTGCTAGACCAGACCATCGCTCTTTATGTCGATTGCCGACATAATCGCTGTTCCCATTCAAGATTCCTGCGGAACTGATTCCGATTATTGGTTTTGGCCCTTGTGGGGGAACCGCTAATCCACGGTTGAAATATACGCGTACTGTTCGAGAATGTTTGGAGTCGCTCAAGCTTGTTATCATATGCGTGTTTACGCATGATCCTGGCAACTTTGGAATTGGTTAGTCTAAGTCATTTGCCTTTTGCCTTTCTTAGCATGCGTTCCTCTAGTTCTTTTTGAATTGTGTGCAGGGGTTTAAGTATCGGACTTATTTGATACTCTGCAAGTCTGGCGCCTGCTTTAGCTATTCCATCCTGCGTCTCATATCCCTCTATGTTTTAGTGCTCAGGGACCCAATAAACACAAAGCTTGCAGTTTCGAGCGAGCTTGTTGATTGCTTCCTTGTATGCATGGACATTTCTGGATGATACATAGTATGATTTTTTCGCTTTTATAGCCGCTTGACTATCCACGTAGAAGTTTATTGCGCGGTTAGTTGTTGCGTCCGTACATACAAGCTATGCTGCTTTCTTTACAGCAAATATATCGGCTTGATACAATAGTTACGGAGTTTCAATGCCTTATTGATTCTTAATTCCGCACAATATATGCCAGCGCCAACCTCCTCTTCCATTTTTGATCCATCAGTGAATACATTGATGGTGTTACCAAGTCTTAGCGCCATCGATCTCCTTCAATAACGGTTT
>JAYXIM010008685.1:0-28254 GCA_037575425.1 Anastrepha fraterculus | reverse complement strand
CATCACCTGTCACGATGTCATAGACGTGTTTCGAAGCCCCGTGATCGTATTTTTTGAGCATTTCCTTCGACCAATCGGCACGAGCTTTTTTTTGAGTGATTGACAAAATTTTGTGGGATCCAACGCGAACAAATTTTTTTGACAGTCAAATGTCAAATGCAATATTGAATGTATGCTGGTCCCACTAATGCCAAAGATTGTCTCACTCTCACGATAGGTCACATGACGATCTTGCAATATCAGTTCGCGCACAGCATCAATGGTTTTCGGAACAACAACTGATTTTGGACGACCTTCACGAAATTCGTCTTGGAGTGAACTACGACCACGATTGAATTCACCATACCATCGATAAACACTGGTCCTTGATGGAGCTTCATCTCCAAAAAATGAATTAAGTTCATCCATGCAATGTTGGTGGATTAACCACGTCGAAAGTTGTAAAAAATAATCGCACGAAAATGTTCACGATTTAATTCCATTTTTGAACTAGTAAAACTTCTAGTGTCGTTACTTACATGTAACGAACGAGGAGGAAGCAACTGGCCAGCAAACATTGTTTTCGCATTTTTACGGATGGCTCCAGGACCGAGCATGGCTCCGGCTCTGGGGTCTTCGTGGAATCCAGCGGGACAAAACTGCACTTTGCTCTTGGATTGCATGCATCCGTGTTTCAAGCGGAGGTGTATGCGGTTCAAGAAGTGATGAACTTTGTTGTGGAAAACCAATGGGGAGGCAGATCGACAACGAATTTGCGCTCATGGCCTTAGACAGCGCCCCAACCACATCTGAGGGGTAGTCGAGTCCTGTTAATCCAGGCTGAACTATGTCGGTAGACATAATATCTTGAGGCTAACATGGGTCACGGGACACGTGTGTACCGTGGGTAACGAGACCTCTGACTCCTTAGCTAAGATGGGCTCTGAGGCCAACAAGATCTACTCAGATTTCTTCAGTTATGGGGTAGATTTAAAGAAATTAAAAGGAAATCCAAGTGTAGTACAATGGACTTAATTAATGTCTGAGTGTTTCACTTGCTAGTTGTCCCGACAAAAAGCAGAACAAAAAAAAAGCAACTGCTCACCAAAAAAAAAAATCGAATCTCTAATTATGCTGATGATATTACCAAGGCGCATTCATTAAGGGTGATGACACTAGACCAACAACAAAAATCTGTACGTTTGATTGTCAAAACAGAGTATTGGGAAACTAGAAAGCACATAATGAATTCGCCTTGCTTCATTCTGGGCTGACAGCTACATGGACTCGGCGAATGAAAAAAAAAACAACTCAGTTGATTTACCAGCACCATCTTTAATAGATTCGCCTTGTGATATTGAGAAAAAAATTACTAAAATTCGAAGTTTTTGTCATTGACTATTGAATGGGAGAAACTCCACGCCTGATTATCTTACAATGCTGTCTGGCATGGGGTTGGGATCAATACTACGTTTCATAAGAGCCACAAAATGGTTCCACGAAGGAAGATAAATGAGGTTTTCGTGTAGCATAGTGGTATCACAACGGACCTGTAAGGTCTAAGTGAGTTGTTTGTGCAGACCGACTGCCACCATAACCTAACCTAACCTAACTCCACGCCTGAGAATATATGTGCCACTTTTCTTAGAACCGGATGAGCTTTAAGAGATATCCTCATGCATTTTCTACCCATCATACAGAAAAAGCTGGAGGTCATTTTTGCATGCATGAAATATGGTAAAATTTACATGAAATATTTAAATTTAAACAATTACCCAAATTCTGATGCCATTTTTATTGATTCTTCATTTGTTTTGGCTTTGGCTCTTCAACCACACTATCGCGAACAGCAGCAATATTTTCTGTAGTACGAGCATGCAATGATGTTTTCACATCTCCTACAGATCCGGTTTGCTCAAACTTTTGCACAATTTTTCCGATTGTACGCACACTTGGACGCTTAAACTGACCGAAAAAATCACGAAGTGTGCGATATGCATTTTGAACGCCCGTTTTCATAATAAGCCTGAATAACTTTAACGCATTGCTCGATTGTGTATCTTTCCATGGTTCAAATTGAGTTAGTCTGATATTGAAAAATGTCAAATATAATGCAGAAAAAAACTTGCGGCTTAGGTATAGTTTACATTCAATATCGGCTTTTGAAATTTAACCACCCTTTATTTTACTGCTTTGCCACTTTCATGCGCCGAAATCCGATGTCACTACTCGTAAGATGCGGCAAAAACCAACAAATTTTGTTCTTTAAAAAACAAAAAAACAAAAAAAATCATTTGCGAGAGAAAATAGGGATTCTATAAAGCAATGACGCATAAGTTTTTTATTTTTCCATGAATCAGCAGAAAGGGCAAACTCCAGGCGGCTCAAACGACCAACCCCAACTCAGCTGATAACTAGAATAATTTAAAGCTATGTACATACACTTGTAAACTCACACAAAAACTTAACCAAAATGTAATATTGATAATGATTAATGATAGGAAATCCATGCCGTAGAGAGAATTACTTATCTTACCTGTCATACGACAGGTGTAATTAATAAAGGAGGCAAAAACCAAAAAAAATTTTTTTTAAAGGACTTTCCAGTTTCAAGGGATTCAATTTTTAAAAACTTATTTTGAATATCTATACCCAGTTTACTCAAACGAAACGGGATTAGATTAAGACTACATTTGTGGTGGTTTGAACAGGTTCAAGCACTCAGTCACAAAGACGAAGGTGGAAGGTGATAGGCGCAGTGCGTATGGTAAGGCTGAAAGATTGGTTTGAGATCACTCTTCCGCTAATATTTTTCATTCATTGATGAATCTTATGAGGTCCGGAAGAGGAAGAGCATGAACTTTATCCACTCTCAGTATATCGCACCCCAATAGCCTAAGTCTGAGTCTCGAAAATGACGAACAGCTATAGAGAAAATTCTCGGCAGTGTCCGCATTCTCAAGGCAGGTAAATAATTCTCATGGTGGCCATATGCTGACCACTGGCGTTGTGCTCTGTGAGTACACCTCCCAGTGCTCTCAAGTCTTTCTAAAGCGTTTTTCAGTAAGAGCGCTTCAACTTTTTGTTTTTTAAAAAACACAAACGGTTTGACTTTTTTAACTAATTTTTTTTTCATTATCGAGTTTGAACATATACATTTAAGTATGAAATTCGATTTCTTTTGCATGACCACCGCGTGCACGTTTTACGAAGTCCAATCGTTGAACCCAATTTTCGACCACTCTTTTGCATAAATCGGCCGAAATTCCAGCAATTTCGCGTTCAATATTGGCTCTGAGCTCACAAATCGTCGCCGGCTTGTTACTGTAGACCAATGACTTCACATAACCCCCAAGAAAATAGTCTAGAGGCGTCAAATCACACGAGCGCGGCGGCCATTCGACCGGCCCATTTCTGGAAATAATGCGCTCATCGAACTTACTCTTCAACAAATCAATTGTAGCGTGTGCTTTGTCGCTTGTGGCCCCGTCCTGTTGAAACCACATGTCGTCTAAGTCCATACCATTCAATTACGGCCAAAAATAATCGTTTATCATGTCGCGGTATCGATTTCCATTCACAGTAACGTGGCGATCGTTCTCGTCAACGAAAAAATATGGGCCAATTACGCCGCCGGCATGTAAACCGCACCAAACAGTGATTTTTTCGGGATGCAACGGTGTCCATGAATCACGTGTGGTTTGCTTTCTGCCCAGTAACGCATATTTTGCTTGTTGACAAAGCCTTTGAGCCAAAAGTGAGCTTCATCACTGAAGATGATTTTTCGACTTTAAACTTTCTTAACAGAACACGCATTTTTATAATAAAATTCAATGATTTGCAAGCGTTGCTCAAGTGTGTAGCGTTCCATGATGAAATGTATACTAATGAAGTTTAAAAATGACAAGCGAAAAATAAAATATATTGCGTCGTTCGCCCTCCCTATCGGAAAAAAATTGAAGCGCACCTATTCAAAAACGCCTTACTACTAAGTTTTAGGAGAAGCATAAAGCACTTGGCTACTCTGCAGGAGACCAACTCAGACCAACGTTTTCTATGGGTAGACCTCATGAAATCGTCAATCCATAGTTGATTCGATGCAGAATTGACTCCAAGAAAAGGAGCAGGGCCTAGTGATATGCTTGCAGAGCCTTCATTAGCCAGTTTGTCAGCCACTGTTAAGTTTTGTCTTCCATTCACCAATTTAACGAAAGGGGAACTATGCAGTTTTTAAAATAATTTTCTTTGTTTACTCTTCGCCAGAACAATTATAGTAATAGAGCCATTTGAAAAATTAGTTCTTATATGTCCTTGATATGTCTTAATGAATTATTTCGAACGAAAATATATATACTATAAAAAAATCCATACTTGGTGATGAAATCATACTAGTTCTAAAGGGCAGACTTTCCCCACTAGCCCACCGTATGAGATGAATAAAAATATGTACGCCAGAGCTATGATTTTGAATTTGCATAAATATGCGCTGTTAAAAGCGAAAATGGCATGGTATGCAAAATAAATTTATTTCCTAAACAATATAATGAAGAATATAGTTCGTAAAGTTTCCTTTTCGTTTTGCCACAGCTCATTTGGCGGACTTAGTGCATGTCTTGCCATTTAATATATTTACTTCACAAACATAAATTTGTGTATTATACATAAATAAGCGTAGACTTGGTTATGCTGAAAACAAATTGTTTTAATAAATCTTATTTTTTCCTCTATCTTTCTTTTATTTTCATTTTTACCACCTTCGAATGGGATTTTCTAATGTTCAACGTGGCGTATGCGGCTGTCAAATGTGTGCGCGTTCAAAACGATTTATTGACTATATGCAAAAAATAACTAAAAATATATGAAATTTCAAATACTCCTCATACCCGGCTGCGTGCTCTCGTCGGCGTTGTCGGTTGTCGGTGGTACCCGTGAATGGCATATGGCGGCATTGGTGGCACACAAGAATGGGGCCGATGACGTGAAGCGACATCGATGGTTCAAACACTTGAATTGGAATGACGTCTACAACAAAAAGCTAAAGGTAAGCACAAGCAGCAAATTATACACTACACACACACACACATACGTAACACAGGTACTACACGCTCAATCCCGCAATCGCTCTACCCTCACTTCCTCTAATCTCTATTTTCATTCATTTAAGCTTTTAGGCATTTGCTTGCTTTGCCTTCTAGTGAAAATAATTTTCATAAATTTGCTGCTCAAAAAAATTTTTGAAATTAGGGAAAAATAAATTTTGCTAAATTTAATACATGTGTTTGCAAAATTAAAACAATTTTTTTTTTAATAGAAGTCGGCGAACTTGTGCTACAGAAATGTAAATAAAATTAGGAGAAATGAATTTATTTTATAAAATTAAAATTTTAGTGCACAGTTTCCGCAAACGACTCAAATAAAAACCTAATGTTGCGTTGCAAAAAATAAAACTACAAAAAAAAAAAAATACAACAACAAAAAATCAAATAGAATTTGGTCACAACCCACACATACAATGCGCTGACGTAAACGACTTCAACGTAGTTTACTCTTTAGTATACAACTTTTTGTACTACATACTTTTCGCAGACACTAATGGCGGAGCAGCAAAAGATGCAACTACAGTGGCGAACATAAGGATTCGGACGCTGGGTAGTTGTTGTAGATATGCAGCTTTTTGTGAATTTGAATTTCTGATATTTAATTGAATTTTTAGTTGGAATAGCAAAACGAAGGAAAAATTCGCAGATTGTCGTAAATTCTTTGTTGTGCCTTTTTGCGTTTCATTCCTATGAACTATTTCCAATAAAAAGTATGAAAATTTCAAAAATCAGATTTTTGATATTTAATTTTTTTTTTATTCGGCATTGAATTAATGAAAGCTTGCGCTTTATATGCAAAATATTGCAGATTGGAGGTGTCTCAGATATTTTTATCTAACTCAGTTGTGTTTGATATTTCGCTTTTGTTACTTACTTCTCCATTTAAGAGGTTGCGCGACTGTAGCGGCGGCAAGAAGAAGTAAATTTTTTTAGCTTTTTTTTTCAACAAAAAAATCATTATTCGGAAAAATACTCTTTATTGCTTAAACTGCCATAAACTGTGAATTTTTTTTTAATTTTTTCTGAAATGTTTTTAAAATCAATATACACTCAGCAGGAAAACTGTGCGTACAAGGCAAGGCTCACTTTTCAACCACTGAAAAGAAAATCCATTTCAAATGTTCCAAATTTAAGTTATTGATTCTTTAATTCATTAGCTTAAGATATATACTTTGGTATGAAGATATTTACCGAAAACAGAAATAGAGTAGAAAAACAAGAACCAAACTAAAAATATGTGAAGGATCTTCAACGGCTAGCTTTTCTTCCACGAAGTCCTGTTAGGAGACAGCGATTAGATCAACTGACTAAAATATGTGTTTTGATTATACTATTAAATCGCTGTAAAGTACAGTAGATATTCGATACATCGATTTTCGCAAAAATTTAAAATTTCCACCAAAAAAAAAATCGGAGAAACGAAAAAAATATGTTAATTTCGAAAAATTCGTTACGTACTTTTATTCTACGAAATCCTGTTCAAAGACAGGGATTAGACACATCGATATATCAGTTTTCGCTGCATAAAAAATTAATAAAAAAACAAATTCTTAAAAAAGATTATAAAAAAACTAAGTATGTACTTAGCAAAAAGTGCTGTGAGACTACCTTTTGAACAACAGAACGACATACCAAAACCGCTAAACACAATATATACGAAATGGACGACCACATGAAAAGGCAAGTGGAAGCTATGTGGACTAACCTGACCACATGCAAAACAGCAAAAGTCATGTGTAGAACTAACGACAAAAAGCTGACTTAATTCGTACTTACGATCTCACGAAAGGAATGCAGAACTATCATAGGTCACAATCTATTGGCTGCACATGCGTACAAGGTAGGGATTGCTAACACAGACAAATGCAGAGAGGATTTTGAGGAGACTTTAGAACACCTTCTGTGCGTTTGTCCGGCATTATCAAAAACGCGACTTAGATGCCTGGGAGCCCAACTGTTTGAGGGTCTGGAAGACGTCTCAAAAGCGGAGCTCCCATCCCTACTTAAATTCGCCAAAAGCGCTGACATCTTACATGATGTCTACTTTAGGTATTCATAGAGGTCGGTCTCTATCTGGTATCGCTAGGGACCAAAAGGTCTATGCGTGGCTTATTGCCAACCAGGCTAACATAACCTAAATATGTACTTCAAATACACAGTTAAAATTTGAACTCAATCGCTCAAAATTTTTTTGAGTTATGGCTGAAACATTTATGGTAAGACGGTCCTGATTGCGTCAAATTAAAATCTAAAGCATTGAAGGCAAAGATTAGTTGAGTACAAATTCTTCATATGGGGGCGGTAACACCATAACTATTTCTAGAGAAGCAATTAAAAATTCCGAATGGGGAAATTTCCAGTGGGAATATTAAAAACGAAAGCTATTAAGGGGGATTCTAGTGCAGAGGCATGGATTTGAGGTGTTTTTGCGGGTGCTATAAATAAAAAACGAAAAATGTTTTTACTCTCTGAACTGAACTGTCTGAACGTAGCATCAGGTACATACTGAAAAATAATCTCAAAGTCAAGTGCAACAAGATCCAACAGGCGCACAATCTCATACCAAAGCAGCAACAAGTCAGACTTGAGAGAGCGAAGGAGCTGCCTCGCTTGGCCGAAAGCGGTAAATTTCCGAATATTGTGTTTTCTGATGAGAAATTTTTAAAATTGAGCAATTCGTAAACTGTAAGTAATGATACAAGATAAATAATCCGACCCCTTCAGAATTAAAACTGGAGTAAGACAAGGGGATACGCTCTGATCAACAATCTTCAATCTTATGCTATGCTGTGCCATCGATGAAGTAAGTGACGCAAAAAGGACTAGACATATTTTAAACAGAACTACCCAATTATTCGCATACGCAGATGACATATCAATTGTCAGCAAAAATATCCACGCCCTAACCAAAACCTTCGCTGACATTGAAATTGCTGCTAGTAAAATTGGTCTTAAAATCAACGAAGATAAGACGAAATATATGAAGACGTCCAGACAAAATAAACCAACATCAGGCAAATTGAAAATTGGCGATTTTTCTTTTGAAATCGTTGAATCCTTTACCTATTTAGGCTTCAAACTGAGTAGAGACAATTCAATGAGCCTCACCATCGATGAGAGAATTCTAGCAGCGAACAGATAGTATGCGTCGTTAACGAAACTCTTCAAATCAAAACTACTAACGAGACAATGCAAATTGTCTCGGTATAAAACCATCATTAGACCAGTATTATGCTATGCAGCTGAATCGTGGACGCTAATTGAAGCAGATAAAACAAAACTGCAAGTCTTTGAACGAAAAGTATTCAGAAGAATTTTCGGAGCAATCAAAGATCACAGCGAGTGGCGGATAAGATGGAACGACGAGCTAGATCAACTGATAAACGGCGAAAATGTTATACGTTTCATCAAAGCGCAGCGGTTAAGTTGGCTGGGTCACATTACAAGAATGGACGGTACGAGGGTGCAGAAGAAAATTGTAGAAGCCAGAGCGTTCAACACTAGAGCAAGAGGAAGGCCGAGAACAAGATGGACCGACGAACTAGCGGACGACATCAAGAAACTTAGGATAACGAACTGGAAAAAAGTCGCAAGCGTTCAAGACGTATGGAGGTCCCACATGCAGCAGGCCGAAGCTCACAAAGAGCTGTAGAGCAAAACAATGATGATGAATTCGTAAACTGTCAAAATGATAGGGTTTATTTGACCGACCGTTCATACGAGAATTTGAGTGATCGATTGGCCACCAGGAGGCAGCACCCGCCACAGGTAATGATTTGGGCCACTGTAACCGCAGATGGGCGATCTCCAATCGGTTTTATCGAGCCTGGCGTTAAGGTAAATGCGAAATGTTATTGGGAAAGTATTCTGGAGGTTGTTCTGAAGCTGTGGACAGTCAAACATTTTGGTGGCAGACCATGAACGTTTCAAAAGGGCTCGGCACCGTCTCACAAAGCTCGAGTGAATCAAGAGGGGCTAAAAAACAACGTTCCGAGCTTCATAACGTCCATACAGTGGCTCTCAAATTCAACATACGCAAATCCAATGTCTTATTCTCTTTGAGCCATTTGGTAGAGCAAAGTCCGAACTAAAATATTCACCAGTCGCATGGCGCTGAAAAAAGTCATTGTGCGCGAGTGGGCCAAATTACCTGCAAGTCACATTCGGGCAGCTTGCGATTAATTTCTGGACTGTCTCAAGGCCATAGTCAAGGCGAAAGGTGGTCATAACGAGCAAAAGTAAATTGATTCTTAATTTTGTATTATTTTCACACATTTTTTGCTTTGAATTTAATAAAAGTAATTTCATGGCCTTCTTAATTGGTTACACTTCGAGTGTCGGACCCTGTATAAGAAGTATGCAAAGTGTTGTTATGCCTACTTTGAGTTACATGAAAGCATTTATTGATATGATAAACGTCAACTGATTTTTGCAGCACGATTCATTGACTCTATTTATATCGGATTGAAGGTTGGCTGAGTCACGTAAATCTCTGACGGTTGCAAATATTAGATTTTAAGGTCGTTAAGTAAAGTAAGAAATGAGCAGATTTGAAGCATGTGCTAATATTATTGATTAAAAAAGCAAAAAATAGGGGTCCGAGAATGCTACCTTGGGAGACACAATTCAAGCTATCATTCACGCCATATCGATGGTTTTCGAGAAAAGTGACACAATTCAAAAATACAAAATACTGAGGAGGGTCAGTTTTCTAGATAATTGACGCGCCAATTCGATCACCTGACAAAACGACACTAACGCCATCTCTCAGAATTGCTTCAAGACCCTTTTCCAGATAAAAATATATTAACTCTGTAGTTGAGTTTTGCTTTTAACGGCAAAACTCCGAATTTGAGTTAATTTTGAGTTGTGTCGCTTTTCTCGAAAACCATCGATATGGCCAAAATTGTACTGATAAAACGAACCAAAATTTTAAAGGAGTTTTGCCATAAAAAGAAATTCATAAAATGACATTTGACATTTAGAGTCGGCATAAAGCTGCATAGGTCTCCATTTGTAAGACAACAAAAAGTAGCAATTTCATAGCAGCTGAACTCATGGGATACGGAAGACCAGGCACATACCTTCTGGAAAAGAATGCATTGAAATGTCGAAAGGTGCCTGGGAGCTACTACCTATGGAATACAGTTTTGGTAAATCTGTGGATTGAATTTTAGTAAATCTGTATTCGGATTTTACCTGAATGCTTACCTGAATGGAGCTGGTGGGTTTTGCTAGCAAATGTGTCCATAATGAGCAGAGCAACAATCACTAGGTTGTACTAGAGTGTAAGGAAATATTCACCATCGTCTGCGTTCTTACGCGACATTGGAAAAAGCTAGACCCGTCTTTTCGAAAATGCCGCTGAAGCTACGGAAATGGCTTGGAGTTTTCTTAACTCCTCTTCACTTTGCCTCACTTTTAGTACACCCTCAGATTTATTTGTCGGCCACTGTGTGCGGCATGCGGTTTTGTGTTTATGCGCAATTATTTAAAGGAAATTTTCGCCATCCAATAATAATAAATGTTTTGAAATTTTTGTTGTCAACATTTCCATTTCCACTAAGAATCATTACGCGGCCATAATTCATACAAATTAAATTCCTATAAATCATTCATTTTGGCATCAAAATAAAAAATATTCCTCAAATTGATTGCTGTACTCAAATTTTATACGAAACCATAACGCAATTGATTGCATACATAAATATTTTATGAAAATAGATTTTCTGTTAAATATACCCTGCAGTGCAGGCATTCGTAATTTATTGAAAATTGTGCCAGCGTGCCGCAAGAGTTTCCATTAAATACTGTTTAGTGAATAATTAAAATGTTCCTGCTCAATTAAGTGGGGAACACTTTGATGGATTTGTGTTCAAAGAACTAATCAATCGTTTGTCTAAAAAAATTAGTAGATATTAAACTGACAAATGCGGTACTTGCAAAGGATTAATTTGCAAGCAGTGACTGGCAAAATTTAAGATTTTTTTATACTTCTTCTTAAGCCTAAGCGATTTTAGCCGAATTCAATAAGATGAACTCAATAGTCGTTGCTTTTACATGCTCAACGACGTCAAATAGCAGTGCCAAGTGAAACCTTGGCATTCCTTCTCCCCGTGGGTTCTTCCAACGCAATGGAGGCCTTGCTTTTACCCTGCTACCTTCTTCGAACATTTTATCGAACACTTGCAGCGCTGCTGTTACTGTGCCCATTCGTACGATGTGGCCTATGCCCATTCTTACGTACAGCTCATCATTCCATCGCCATCACCAACGCACAAAAGCCCATACATCCACTTAGAAACATTTCTCTCAAATACTCCTAGTGAGTCGTCCAGCTTCTCCGCCATACAATGAACAGACATGATGAGAAACGCATAAAGTATGACTTTTTTTCATCGATAAATAACTTCACTGCTCCATTGCCTACTTAGTTTAAAGTAGCACTTGCTGGCAAGAGAAATTCTCCGACTATTATTAAACGTTTTTTTATTAAATCAAAAAACCAATTTATTTACAAAACCATCACCATAAATTCTTACAGTTCAAGTGTGGAAAATTAGGCCACAACGAATTTCTCACATTCGAGTCGGGCGCCAATCTCTTAGCTTCATTCCAGCTAAGCTGCATGGCGCGGGTTTCTGACTTCAGCAGTCGTCTCCAGATATTCGCTGGGCTGGTCCACGTCTGTGGCTTCCTTGAGGGTTCCAGTCAATGGCGGCCCTTGTTAAGTCCTCTGCGTAAAACATGGCCAATTCAACTCCATTTTTTGTTGCGGATCTCTAATAGTATTGGCTTTCACTGGATGCTGGCCCATAAGTCAGCATTCGAGATAATATTTGTTCTGAATATTTTGAGAATTTTTCGAAGGCATCTGTTTACAAAACCTTCTAGTGAGCTTGCGTCTGCTCATGTCTCATTCCACATTTTACTACCATAAAGTGAAATCGACTTCACATAGGAGTTGAAACTTCGTAGTTTTGTGCGCCGTGAAATGTGTGACGCGTTCCAAACTGCTTGCAGAGAGCCAAATGCCGCCACAGCTTTCTTTTTTCGGCCATTGATATCACCACTCGCACCCCCGGAAACCGATATAACACTGAATAAATAGCAAAAAGTTTATCGTAAGAGAAATTTCGCTTCTTTCTTGTGTTTAAACGCACGACTTTGCTTTCCTGGATATTGATCTGCAGCCCGGCTTTCTCAGCTGCTTCACGCACTGCTTGAATTTTCGCTACCATGTCAAGTTAGTTGTGTGACAAAAGACAGATGCCATCTGCTTAGGCAATCACTGCTAAGCGTCCTTTCAATCCCCAAGTAATGCCACCTCCAGATCACGAGGCGTTTTTTATGACAACGTCCAAAGTGAGGTTAAAGAGAAGAGGGGAGAGAACATATCCATGTCGTGCACCTGCTAATATTTTGATTTTGTCACACAGAAATTTCTCATACATTATCTGACAGTTTACGTCCTTCTAAAGTGCCTCGACGAGTTGAATGAATTTACAGGGTTGCCAATATTTGACGGATCCATCTGGCAACCCTGTATCTTTTGACAGAGACGTCAGTTCGCTTAATGACATACCGCGTTAGAAGCGTCAATCCAAGCAAATTTTTACCATGGAACAGTATATGCGACGCGAGCGCTCCCAAATTGTTGAAATTTACATTTAACAAAAGAAGGCAATTGTGAAAACTCAACGTGCGTATAAAAAATTAAATAATGTGAAAAGTGCGCCTTCTAAGAACACTATTAAACGTTTGTACGAAAGATTTTCGACTGGTGATGCTCTTTCTAATCCAAAGAGGCCAAATCAAAACCGACCAAGGCGTCGCCAAGGACATCCCAAAATCGCCGTTCTCAGCAGTTGGGCATTGCTCGGACCACTTTACAACGAATTATCCGCATTGATTTGCATTTATTCCCGTATAAGATTCAATTGACGCAAAGATTGTTGCCTGCGGACAAGCCTCGTCGATTAGAATGGGCCCAAAGAGTCATCAAAATCCGCCGGGGCCGTCGAATATGGGCAACCCTGTAGATAGGACCCATTTGCAGTCGAGGGCGTTACGAATAGCGCCATGATGTAAAGTATCGAACGCTTTTTGAGACGCTTTAAATACGAGAAAGAGCGGAGTCCTCCACTCAACTGACTGTTCAACGATAATTCGGAGAGTTTATCACAAATTTTAACTATTCATTGTGCCAACTTAAAAAATTCGCCTGAAGTCCGCTTCAACTTGAGGAACGAGAAACAGCCGCAGGGTAGTGATATCAGGAGTACGGGGTGGATGTGGCAACATTAGAACGCTTTGATGGCACTTAGGTTGACGCACTGCCCCAGGCTGTCGAATAAAGGAGTGCCCAGTGACCTTAGTCGTCTAGCTGCCAAACTAGGACATTTACAGAGAAAGTGCTCTCCTTCTCTGAAAGCTCTCCACAGCTTGTGCAATATGCGTTAAATGGTAACCCTAGCTTTTCCGCGTGAGTGCCGATCGTCCAGTGACCGGTAAACACCGCTGTGAGTTTGGAAATTGAATGGCGAGGAGTCCAAAGGACTTTCTGAGCCCTTCGTATATCGTATTGGGGCCAAAGGGGTTTCGAAATAGCACATGAAGATATGCAGTTCCATCTTTTCAGCGATCAAGCCCTCGATCCAATCCTGCGGATTTGGAAAGACTGCCCTAACATGACCCTTAAACTCTAGTTTGCGGATAGAGAGATCGGTTCAAATTTCAGAAAAATACGGTGTTAACTGCCCGAAAATGCTACCATGTCCCTTGAGAGATTGCCTTCAGAGGCCAATCTCCTTTAACCTGATTGCACTTTGAGCTGTGAGGGAAATGACGAACAAGTCGATGGGAAGTAAGTGCAAGAGCACATTCAGGGCAACACTAGTGTGTTGATATTATAGTCCTTCCGAAGAGCTACCCACCAAACTAGGCATTTAACATACGTTAAAATTGGCAAAACCACTGCGTTGTACATCCACAGCACGACCGGTGGCTTGAGTCTCCACTTTTTACCAAATATAGATTTGCAAGAGTAGAAGGCTATACTGGCCTT
Organism: Anastrepha fraterculus; assembly: GCA_037575425.1. Classification (NCBI taxonomy): domain Eukaryota; kingdom Metazoa; phylum Arthropoda; class Insecta; order Diptera; family Tephritidae; genus Anastrepha; species Anastrepha fraterculus. Next base: position 14,109 of record JAYXIM010008685.1, on the reverse strand, counting down.
TTTTACCCGATTTTCAAGCTTCCAATGGAGTTTGGAGTGTAGTATCACTCCAAGATACCTTACTTCCGATGAGAGCGGGAGAACGTGGTTGTTTAATTTGGGAAGTCGAAAGGGTGGAGGTTTTTATTTTCTGGTAAATAGCACCAGCTCCGTTTTGTCAGAGTTGACTCGGAGGCCACAAGTGGTAGCCCAGCGACTGATACAGCCAGCCTTTCCAAAATCTCAGCCATGACTGAGGAAATCGGTCCCGATACCAGCAGGACCAAGCCATCGGCGTATGCTACTACCCTAACCCTACCCTTATTTACCATTTTCTGAACATTGTCAATGGCAAGTAGCCAAAGTAGGGGCGAGGGGGTATCACCCTGCAGCGTTCCCCTGTGAACGAATCTAGTGACTTAAGCCCCTCTTGCGACTGCATTAACTTCCCTGCAGCCAAGCAGGAACGAGATCCAGAGACAGATAGGTCTTTCCACCTCTGGTCTATCTAACGCAGTGACAATTGACTACGCCCTGATATTATTAAAAGCACTTTCTATATCTATGAAGGCCGCCAAAGTGAAATGTTTGCCTTCCAGAGATTTTTCCACAGTCCCTACGAGCTCGCGTAGAGTTGATACCGTGGATTTCCCTTTCAGGTAATAATGCTGGTGCTTTGCTTTTACTTAAATTAAGTACATATTTATAAAGGGTCCACCACCTCGGTCGTGTTGCCATGCATTCATATAAAATATGGAACAATAAACCCCCAGAAAGTGTTAAAATTTTGAAAAAGCTTTGAAAAAGGGTACCTTTGTGAGCTTCGCACATGAGATATATTTGGGCCGCAATGCACAGTGGCTTAATAAGAATTAAAATAAGGTTTCATTCCACTTTCAGGTCAAATTTCGATATGAGAGTTTTTCCTCAATACTTAACGCTGATTTTATATAATATTTCGTTAGCAGACATTGATAAACCTTTGAGTGTTTTTCTATCATTCAAAAGTTTTGCATGAAAAACATATGCCTGATTCCACTATCCAGAACAATTATAGAAGCTGTTGAAACGCACATCGATCACTTTTTCTGCCATTGCCTGGTCTACTGTAACAACAAGCAGAAATATCCAAGCAATAATGGCATGCAATTATCTTTTCAATGGGGCTATTTTTGTGTCCATTACCATTACTTTAATGTTTGCATGTGTGTGTGAGTTCTCATTTTCAAAAACAGCCCTTTACATTCATATACTTTCATGCCACGTCTATAGTTTCTATCGAAAATAAGCCAACATCGGTTGTGTTTATTGCCAGCTGACACTCGAATTCGCAGTTTAAAAGTTCAAAACCATTTTAAAAAAATAAATAATTCAGTAAACATCTGTTTGCTAATAGTTTTTCGTGCTCGCGCAGAACACAGCAGGGAGTTATTGGCCGCATTTGCTGCATGTCAATGCTTTCATTGCCAGGAGAAGCAATAATGAAGAAAAAGAAGAAGAATAAAAAAAACACTGAAAATACAAGGCACAAAAACTTAATAAGATACAACGCAGCCAGGCGAGTGGCTTCAAAATTAGTTTCATGAGTGAAATTGGGAAAGTCCGATTAAGTTAGCGTTTGATTTGCGTAAGCTGCCACATTCATGAAATATTCTCAGATTTCCGATGTTTTCTATATTATTATTATAAATGACTATTTGTGCGACTGACGACCTGAAAAGATCTGCAACCATGTAGCCTACTCAAACAATTTTAGGCCATTAATAAATCCTAAAACTGCTGTAGGCTTCATTTCTACCAGGAGGTTTGATTCTATAACTCTGTTACCCAGGTAATTTAGTCTGCGTCGTGCCACTGCTGGGCAGTCGCATAGAATATGTTCCGTTGTTTCTTCTGCCTCTTTACTGAGCCTTCAAGAATCATTTTCTGCCATATCAATTTTTTTTTATGTAGTAATTAAGTTTACAATCTCCAGTTAGTAGTTCAGTGTAAAGTTGCATGCCATTTCTGTTGAGATTTAAGTTTGCCGCTACCTTTGTATGTTCTGGATCAATGAGTCTGTTTGATTTCTGCGTACCTGTTTGGGCTCTCCAGTGCTCAATTTGGCCTCTTTGTTCCCGCTCCCGTAGAAAAGCACTTTTGAAGCTGTTATTTGCCTTGCAGAAAGGTACAGGACCTATGAAGGAAGTATTTGCACCCTTTATCGCTAAAGTGTCCGGAATTTCATTCCATTCATGTCCCTCATGTCCCGCTACCCATATCAGAGTAACAATTTTTCTTGATGATTTTTCTAGAACTTTGAAACATTCGCAGCCCAACCTTGATTGGAATGTGAAGCTATCCAGCGATTTTAGAGCTGCTTGACTGCCAGAGAGAATATTGATGTTGCACCAGGCGTGCCTATACGATGACATTCTCTGGCACATAGCTCTAAGGCGTGGGCCTCCGCCTGAAAAATTATTTTTCCCATTGCAATTGCCTTCTTGAAATGTGGCCCCATAATCGCAGCCCCGGCACTGCCATTTGCCCCCTTTTGAAACCCTTCAGTTAACCACACCTGTGCGCCCTGTTCTAAAAATATTTCATTATTTCTCCATGTCTAGCGATCTCTGATGACCACCTTGATATTCCCGTGGAAATTGTAGTTTTCTTTCTACCTTGTCATAGACCGACAAGGACGGAGAGTTCAGAATTGAAACCAGACTTCTTGCTTGCACTGTAAGATTGAATTATTTAAGCTGAAATAGATTAGGAAGTTTTAGGGCTGCACCAGCTCCCGACCCTTTGCCTACCAAGTGGAGTGGAATGAGGATATTTATTATTACTTCCGATATTTTACGAGTATATAAAGGAAAAAAGTGCAAAAGTAAAAAAAAAGTGAAAATTTGGAAGAGACGGTTCGTAAAACTCGAACATTTTTGGGTCACCGAGAAGCACCTTGTCGGACCGCAATAAAGAAATTGATGAAAAATTCGAGCTGCTGGGTTAAGTTAGTGACGTGAAGAATAAAACCCGTGCACGTCGCTCAAGAACAGCCTAAAATATTGCTGTTGTAGACGAAAGTGTGGAAGAGAACCCAGGTTTGTCCATTCCTTTGTCCAGGTTAGGCATTCCACAAACGTTATTACAACGTATTTTGCATAAAGATTTGGGTCTTAAGGCTTATAAAGTCCAGTTAACACAAGAACTCAAACCGGCCGATCATCAACAACGTCATGTCTTTGCTGATTGGGTTGTTGAAATGCATGAAAATGTTCCGGAATCCCATCGAAAAATCATCTTGACTGATGAGGCCCATTTCCACCTCGGTGGCTTCGTCAACAAGCGGATCTGGGGCTCAGAAAATCCAAGAGTTATTGTTGAAAAGTCTCTTTATCCTCAACGTGTGACTGTTTGGTGCGGTTTATAGTCCGGCGGAGTCATTGAAACTTAAGCTGGAGAGCTATCGAGAGATGATTAACGATTTATGGCTGGAATTGGAAGGCATTGATCTGGACAATGTTTATTTTCAACAAAACGTGCCACAAAAGCAACGAATATGTCGAATGAATATCAAAATAACACCTCTTATTGGAAAACTCTTTATAAAAAACTATAAAAATATGAAACAACTGTAAGACTATATGAATCAAACTTTCAAACCATATAAAACATTTAAAAAAATCGCAAAATTTTAAGCTTGAAACTAAACTAAATTTAAACTTTACCATAGAGCTCCTTCAGTGTGAAATTCCAGTTTTAATAAGCAAACGAACGGGTTGTCCTTCTGAACACACTGTCATGGCAGTCTGATCTGCCCTATCAGAATAACCCACGTACATATTACTTCTGCTGCATTCCTAAAAAAATTCCTGATGTGTTTAATGCTTTTGGATGTAAAATTAATCATCCAATTTTATATTTGAATAACTTTTTTACTACATAAAAAATAAATGATTTTGAATGATGGAAAATTTTTGCTTGCCATTGTAAACTATTCTGGTTGGACACTTGAAATTTATGGTGCCGAAATGTCACCTGATGCAAGGTGTGTGCGCAAGACGTTTTTTTTTTCAAAATTCAGTAAAATTCAAAATCAAAGTCGCAGATCTCAGAACAAGACAGTCTTTTATATCAGTTTTATGAGGGTCGCGGAATAGAGAAAAATCGTTGAAATCCTTTCGAAGAAGGAAAAAATAGAGCAGACAAATGTTGACCGACGGGCATTTTTTCTATAACAGCCGGACGTTCTGTAAGAAAAACCGAAATATCTTTGACTTCAGGACTTCATATATAGATATTTACTTAGTTTCGACATTAAATATCTTATGTAGAGTCATTTAGTCGTATCAGCTAAACCCAGGATATCTGGTTCTTCGCGTAAAAATGTTTCCCTAATGAAAAACAAAATAAAGTCTGGGAAGAGAACGGCTTACTTTGATGACGAACCCTGCCAACGAACTAAGGATTATGATTTGACAGGTCCCTTAATGGAGAAAGTGTCCGGCTGGTTGGTGTCCTCGTAAGAGCAAAGACTGACATCACTGCCATTCAAGAGAGGCGACAGACGGGGTAAGGCAAGAATATGCCTGCACCTTGCGACGTCTACTACAGCTGCCATGTAAAGGAACGCAAATTTGGTGCGGGACTTATAGTAGGAGAGGGACTTCGTCGCCAAGTACAATACTTTCGTTCACTCCAGTGGACGGACGTCGCGTAATAATCCGCATGAAAGCGAGATTTTCCAACGATGGATGCGAAGGACGATGCGATCAAATATTGATTCTATGGGCGCCTGGAACGTTCCTATGAGCGATGCCCCCGCCACATAATAAATATCGTGCTTCCCAACTTCAATGCCAGGAGGAGATTTTTGGTATCACAGTTTGAAAGTTCAGCCTGCGCAATGAAACATCTGGTAACAGACGGAGGCTGATCGAGGCTGATTAAAATCGCTTAAGCGGCTAGCATGCCAAGTGGTTAAAATGGGATTGAGACAATTAGTGCGTTCACCGAGTCCATAATTCCTTAAAGTGATGGCTTAACTGCCGTCGATCGCAGCTGCTCGGCTGGTATATGTACAGGCTTTGATTGAAAAGTAATGAGCCTTATTCTTTTTAAGCAGTTTTACTAAATCTTTTGTCTTATACAACTAATATTCTTCAAAATAGGACCCTTGAGCGTCAATACACCGCTGGTAGCGGTCCTTCCACTGCAGGAAATATTTTTTAAACTCGGATGTCACAGTTTTTTGGATCGCCTCGATGCAGTCGAAACGCCTCCCCTTCGGCTTTTTTTTCAGGCGCGGGAACAAGAAGAAGTCCGGAGGGGACAGGTCTGGGCTGTAGGGAAGCTGGGGAAGCACCGGAATCCCCATCTTGGCCACTGCAGAAGTGCAGAGGAAGGCGGTGTGCGCCGGCGCATTGTCGTGATGAAGGGTCCAATTGTTGATGAGGTCGGGCCGAACCCGGGCGACGCGATTTTTCAGCCGAAGGAGTACTTCTTTGTACAATGCCGCGTTTACAGTGCTTCCTGGAGGTACAAACTCCTTGTGGACGATGCCTCGAGAGTCCAGAGCTTCCAGATCGCTGTTCGTCTTCGACGTCCTCCCGGCCTTCCTTGAACGATTTGTACCACCGTTTTACCTGGGCACTGGACAGAGATTGTTCCCCATAAGCCTCCTTGAGTAGCCCAATGGTTTCGGTACTCGTTTTGTTTAGCTTTACGCAAAATTTGATCGAGTAACGTTGCTCCAACGATCGCTGCATTTTCCCCACTGCAAAATCCTAACACACTTTTAAAACAGCTTTCACGCGCGGAGCGATGTTGCCAGCGAACTGGGACCAGTTTCTAGTGGAAGGGGAAGGTCCAACGATCATTTTCCCCCACCAGCCGATTCGATTGATCGCTTGGCAGTCGCGCCGCACGGGAAGGCTCATTACTTTTCAATCAAACCCTTTATAATTATGCTCAGTTCTTCCCCAGCTCCATTTCCCTACTGGATACTTTTTGTGCGCTATATCGATTACTAAGTATTCTAGCTGTCAGTTGAACAAGAAATGCTGCACTGTTGGCCTTTTGGCTTTTCACTTTTTCGACTTTGGCTACTTGGCTGCTGTTTCATACTCATTGACGGCGGACTGTTGTTAATGCAACTGCAATAAATCTTTGCCAACTAACTGTGAAATGAACGAAAAAATAAATTTGCTTAATGTTTTTGTTTCTATTTTTCTAGATTTTATTGTAAGTAGAAAATTTTGAAAAACTAAACTTCAAAATCTGTGTATTTTATTTATTTCCATAATTTATTGCGTGGCGCGTGTAAAATAGCCTAGGCCATTTGCAGTTGTTGTTCTTACAAATTGATGTTTAATTTTCACTAACGTTGCTATTGTTGCTGCTAAAAGCAATACTCGTGTGTGAGTTAAGTGTGTAAGTATTAGTTATGGTTTTGATGGCGGGGCGTCCGAGCAAATGGTAGAGAAATGATGAGAAACTGCTGCACTAATGAGAAGATATTTAACATTTGAGAGCTGCTACAACAATTACAATTATAAAAACTGCCTACCACATGGATGTGTGTAGTGGATTGCATGAGGTCGTCATTCTCATTACTCACACACTGCGTACATAACCTAATTATTATGACAGACGCTAATTTTTCTTGATAGTTTTCTTTTTTTTTTTTTTCACTCACTTTTTTTCTCGGTCAAGTTTTTCGCGTACATTTCAAATTTTTCTAAATATTTGCTCAACTGTAATTTTGTTGTGCTCTAAAATTTTGTAATTAATTCATTGCATTTGTTATTCTTTCATTGCAGCCCCCAATTATTCCCGATGTCACATCCGATGGTGATACGAGCAATTTTGATGATTATCCCGAAAAGGATTGGAAGCCCGCTAGAGCAGTAGACCAAAGAGATTTGCAGTTGTTTAATGATTTCTAAAATAGTGAATAAGTTTTGTAGTCTGTATTTATTTATTACCTACCTACTAATGATAATTAAAATAAAAGTATAAACAAATTAAAGTTAAAATATAAAATACACTAAATTTGTTTAATTTAATATTGGCAAGAAGAAATGAAAAGAGTAAAAAAAATAAATAAATAATAGAATAACAAAATAAAATCATATCAAACAAAAAAAACTAGAGTCAAATTAATTTAAATAAAACAAAAATATAAAAAAAAATTGGAAACTAAAAAATAGAAAAAAATTTAAAAATATATAGGGGAAAATGGGGAGTTGTGAGACACAGGGAGTTGTGAGACATTGTTACCTTTCGGCATTATTCATTTGTTTACATTCGATTTTAAGTGTCAACAAGTGTTCTCGATGCGATCTCTCTTTTCAGCTAGCATTGGTCATATTTACACGCGTTCGACGCGTCTCTCCAGTTACTGTGTTTTGGAATTTCTCGGTAAGTTTTTTTCATCATTTGTTTTGCGATACATTCGATCAGTTGTTGAAGCAAATTGCAAATGTTAATATATACAAATTATTAATTGTCCTGTTAGCTTTGAATTTACACATTCACATGGGCATGAATGTTCAATGTGTTTATGACCACGCGGCCATTTATAAAAAAAAACGATTTGGGGAGTTGTGAGACACCTTTTTTTTCGACGTTTTAACGCATCTGTTATAAGTACCTCACAATATTCATGCATTGTTTGTATATATATCATGAAATTTTTCTGCAAATGCCGAAAAAGTTAAGCAGAAACAACTCCATTCATTGCAATGTATGCGATCGAGCTGTGCACCCAAAGTGTGCCAATTTACGAACTGGTTATTATACATGTTCTCACTGCGAATCATCAGATTGATGGCATTGCATTTTTTATACACTTTTTTATAAGAATTGCCTTTTCTTTTTTATTTTTCATCTTAATAAAGAACTAACAACTAATATAAGTCATTTTTATTGATTTAAACCATGGTGTCTCACAACTCCCCACATTTTTGTATTTTGTATTATATTTTATATTATTATATACAATTTTAATTTTAAGGAAAATTGTAGTTTTGTTAAATAGGCCATACCAATAGCTTCCAGTATTCATTGACTAAAGATTCCATCGTTGACATATGCAGAATATTAAGATTTTGAGTAATACGGGTCCAAAAACAAAACCCGTCTCACAACTCCCCATTCTCCCCTACATATATATTCATAAATAAAAATAAAAATAATATACATTAGAGCGGGTCACTTTATTCTTAAAACATATAGCCGACTTTGTTTCGACGACTGAAGTATTCTACTGGTAATTCTGAACAAAAAAGTCTCGAAAAGTATAACTATACAATGAATTTAGAGCTTCCTTATTTCTTATTTTAGATACTAGTCCCCAAAAATTGTTTTTTGTTTTGTTAAACTTCTGTTTGCGGAAGTGTTAAAAGGTGGACTTCGGGGTAAAAGAAATTTATTTTAGCTGCTTATTTTCTTGAAAACCTTACGCTTTGGTCTTGAATTTTTTTTTATGAGGATCGTTTTCATCGCTCGGAGGTTTGCCATTGCCTGCTGGGGGAAGTCCGCTATTTGAAAACCCTTCTCTATCATTCAATGCTTCTCGCCCACACGGCGTTTCGAACTCTAGCCCTATCGAATGGCTCTACAAACCCATTAAACATTACAATAAAAAGTAAAATTAGGTACAATAGAAAAATTAGTTACAATAATAAATATTTACTGAAAGTAAAATTAATTTAAGTAAAAAAATATGAAAAAATTGAATAAGAAAGAAATACAAACAAATTTAAATAAAAAAAGTACAGTAAAATAAAATAAAAAAATTTAAATACAAAAAAATATAATAAAAAAGCTAATCAAAAAATGAAATACAAATACACACAAATGGTCACAAATACAACTGGAAAATAAAACAAAATAAATTAGTTTAGAATGAAATATTCACAAAAATTTAAATAACAACAATAGAAGAAAAATAAAATAATATCAAATATAAGAAAATAAATAAATAAGATTTAATATAAAAACCTAATTAAATAAAATAAAAAAATAAACGTAAAAATTAATTTAAAAAATATACCAAAAACAAAAAAAGGACTGATATAATGTATTAAAAAATTAAAGAATCAAAATACAAAAGGAAATAAACCGGATAAAAAACACAGCAAATATAATAAAAATATTTAAATAAATTAAAATTATATAACAAAACAATTTAGTTAAAATTAAAAAATAAAACAAAAATATCTGAAATAAAAAATAAGAAATTAAAAACTAAATAAATATCAATGAAAAAAAAGAAAACATTAAAAGCAATAAAATAAATATAAAGTAGAAAATTTTCGAAAAATTTAATTCTAAATAAATCGAGAAAACTAAAATAAAATAAAACTAAATAAAGTAATATAAAAGAAATGGAGTAAAACAAAATTAATACAAATAATTTTAAATAAGATCCCATAAATTAAAATGGTTTAATTAAAAAAACACTAAAAATTAATAAAAAAAAAATTAATGTAGAATAAAAAATAAATAATAAAGGTTAAATAAGACACAAGTTTGTGAAATAAAAATAAATGAATATAAATAAAGTTTAAGAACCAATTACAGTTCAGTTAAAGAAAGGAGAAAAATGAAGAAAAAGGTAAAGTAAATTAAATTGAGAAAATGTAAAAACAGTATAAAAAATAAATTGAAATAAAATAAAACAAAATAACAGAATAGAACTAGATAAAGTAATATAAAAAAAAATAAACTAAAGCCAACTGAATTAATAAATAAATGAATTAATATAAAAAAAAAATTAAAAAGATAAAATGTGAAATAAGATATGTAATGAAAAAACCAAAAAAAAAGTTAAGGTTCTACCTAAAAAGTTAAATGGTTAGAACTAAATAATAAAAAAATTTAAACACAAAAATTATAATAAAAATAAAGAAATAAAAGAAATGAAAAAGAATGAAAATAAAATAAAATAATACCAATTAAAGTAATTAATAGCCAAAAAGTAAAAATTTTAATAAATCATGTAATGAAAAAAAGAAAAAAAAACTAGTCAATGTAGAATAGAAAATTAAATAATAAGAACTAAATCAAATATATGTAAATACAAAAATTAGAATTAAATGTAATAAGAATAATAAAAATACATAAAAAGTATATAAGTATATATGTAAATTGGAAAAACTTAAACAAAGTAAAACTATTAAAGTACAAAAAAATAAGTAAAAAAACTTTCAATAAAAAATTATATAATAAAAGGACCAAAAAAACTAATTAAGGTATAATACAAAATTAAATAATGAGAGCTAAATAAGAAAAAAATTTAAATACAAAAATTATAATATAGGGTGTTTTTTTAGAGGTTAGGTTTTCAAGATGAAATAAAACGTATATAATTTAATGTTATGGCCAAGAATTAAGCTTTATTATAAAGATAAGGGTTTGCCATTATGTTTTAAAAATGATACCCATTCAACCAAAAGTGAGCTTCATCGCTGAACAAAATTTTCTTCGATGCGTCGCGCGAACCGAACCATTATTTTCGTAATAAATTTGCACGATTTGCAAACGTTGTTCAGGTGTAAGTCTATTCATTATGAAACGGCAAACCAAACTGAGCATAAATCAAGTGACAGCTGCCAAAAAGACCATCTACGAAAAAAGTAGTGCCAACTTGAAAACCTAACCTCTAAAAAAACACCCTATAGAAATAAAGAATTAAAAAAATGAAAAAAATTAAAATAAAATATTATGTAGAATATAAAAAGTTATAAAAACTAAATAAAAACTAGTTATAAAAAACTAAATAAGAAAAAAAAAATGTAAATGCAAATAAAAATAAATAGTTAAAGAAATGAAAAAGAATAAAAAGAAAATAAAATTAAATTAAATTAACTTAAATTAAAGTAATTTAAAGAAAATTAAAAGATTAACATAAAATAAATTAGGAACAATAAAAAAAGTCAATTAAAACAATAATAGCAAAATAAGTATGTTTTCGAAAAAAGTTCAAACTGTACTGAAGACAAACGAAAAATAATACTTAAGATAAAGTATTAAAAATTATAGCAAACATGGAAAACCCATCGACTGCTCTTTTAATATCCGCAAAAAAATAAAATATTAAAAAAACGCAACATTTTAAAATAAGCTTTTGTATACCCTTTTGTATACCAATTCTTGTTTGATCGACCGGCGTCAGCTGTGGTGGATTCACGTTTGAATGCACATGAATTTTTGAATAACATAAAATAACAGAAGAAAAAATAAAATAAAACAAAATAGGGGTGTGTATCTATGTATTTTTGGCACAAAATAATAATTTACTTAAATGAGGGCCTGCGAATAATAAACAAGTAATTAGCAGTTTTTAAAATAATCTAGGGCAATACAGGGTGGTCCAGTAACAATTTATTTAGCGGAAATAAATCTCTTCACCTCCGATCTGCTTATTCGCCTGGGAATGCGGAAGGCGGCAAGTTCCGTAAATTGAAAAAGCAAATGAAATGCTGTCTAGGCTATTGCAACCGTCAACCGTTAAAAATTAGAATGAAACAGAATGTTATATTGCAGGCAGCCCTTTGAACGAAATTCTATCGCACAAATAATCGAAAGACTTAAGACCGTAGCCGAATGGGTTGGTGCGTGATTAGCATTCGGAATTCACAGAGAGGTCGTTGGTTCGAATCTCGGTGAAAGCAAAATTAATAAAAAAAAAACATTTTTCTAATAGCGGTCGCCCCTCGGCAGGCAATGGCAGACCTCCGAGTGTATTTCTGCCATGAAAAAGCTCCTCATAAAAATATCTGCCGTTCGGAGTCGGCTTGTAACTGTAGGTCCCTCCATTTGTGGAACAACATCAAGACGCACACCACAACACATTAAGGAGGAGGAGCTCGGCCAAACATCTAACAGAAGTGTACGCGCCATTATTTTTTTAATATTTCTAATAAAGTAATCTCTCAATAGTTCTTGTCCATCCTTAAAAAGAAACCGGCCGTCGGGCCTACCTTCGAAAGGGGTCTAATGAATTAGATGCAATTTGGGATTTTGATAATATTTTACTTCTGTTGGCATAAAAAGAAAATCAAAGTCATAATATGGGCGTCAAATGAACCGTTATTTTTTATAGCATTAGCTCAAAAATAATTTTCAATAGGGTTGCTATTAGTAATTACATTTTATATATTTTTTAAAAAGTATATTTACAAGGTGGCGCAAAATTAATCACCGTTTCGGAAGATGCATAATTTTTGCAAATGGCGTTGTACGTAAAACCATAGTTGATACTTGTAAACTAGACAGTTGCAGTACACAAATAGATAAACAATGGAGCGCGTAAAGCATCAAAATAAAAATTTCCATCTTCCTCGAAAATATTTTTCAGTGTATTTAAGTGTGGGTTACCGATGTTATAAAAGCCCTTGGTATAAGCGCTTATTCGTAATTCACAGAAATACTCACTACTCACCAAGAAAGTTGCGGTTTCTTCAACATGTACATATTTTAAGACTTCGGTCAAAATATTTCGGAAAAATATTAAGAATTCCGGGGTTAGAGGTAGTCATAATTCTCAGAAAATTGGATTTTTTATTTAAAAATATTGTGTTAAAATATGAAGTGAATCCGACAAATACTTTTCGAGTTATTCAACAATTAACAAATGGCGCTCGGGCGCTTCAGAGCGTTCGAGAGCAAATAGTTAGCAGCAGCTGCAAGCAACCGACTTCCCGAGTTTTATTATTATGAATGTTCCAATTGAAGTATATGTAGAGTAGAATGGGGTAAGATAGGTATGGGGGCACAATAGGTAGGTGGGGTTTTCGTCGCACTGTTTTTGTAGAGGTCACTCGTCTTATGTGAATTGAATACGTGGTGGGGAACAACGTTCGCGACTGTCATTTCGGCCGTCACCATTGATTAGTTATCCTATTTCTGGCGTCGTCTAGTTTTTTGTGAGCTTTTCTCCGACATAGCATTTTTTTATTCTACGGTGCAGAGCATTTAATGTATGTAAATATTTGTCAGGTGAGTTTTATTTTACGTAGAAAATAATGCTGAACACGAATAATGTGTTAGTTTTTTGATCTTTTTGTTTTAAAAAAAAATATCGACACTAACATAAAACATGTGCTTGGGGGCACTATAGGTCAGCCGTCTGGGGGTATTATAGGTCCCTACTTTTAATTGAATAAAATAAATTTTAATTGTTTTTGCAGCAAAATGGTGCGTAATTATGTGCGAAAAATGCCGAAACGAAGTGAAGAGGAGATGGCGCTAGTGTTTGATCAGCCTCTAAACAATTTAAAATTCCGTTCGTTTCCTAAATATGTATATTCCCTAGATATATATAAGGTATAAATTCATTAGCGGTTATAATGAATACACTGGGACTTAATTGTGGGCCTAATTCTCATCGGTATGCTGAAAAAATGGAAACTGCACGAATGAAAGTGGCAGATAAGCGCGCTAACGTTAACACTCGAGGAGGTAGAATAGTACGTAGGCAACAGCAAATCGATATTTTGGAAACTCCTCTGATGGCTGAAGAACAATTATATGGCCCAGGAATAGATGACACAGTGTAAGTAATTAAATAATTCGTATAACTCTACATAAATCGAACGCAAAACTTTAAATGCGTTTTTCACAAAACTATGTTTTTGGAACTGGTGATCACTGTAACTTAACAACCGCTTGGTAAATTTCAATAAAATGTATACTGCTTTTGAAAAATATAAAAAAACTCGTGCCTATATGAAGGATTTTTTTTTTAATTTCGATTTTTTTAAACAATTAATGGTCGGTTTTTCTCGCGAAAATCTGAAAAATGTTTCCTGTGGCCGTCATATTGTTAATCTTGAAAAAAAAGCTTCGATTAGGCACAAGCTTATCTATTAATAAAACTAATTTCTCTTCTCCGATTGATTTTAGATGAATCTCCAAGGACTTGTGGTGATCACCGCAAGGGACTTCTGGAGAAACGGGCTCCACACAAACAGCGATAACTTTTACAATTATTAATTTTTTGTTTTTTGAAATTTTGCTAAAGTCAAATCGAAATATGATGTATTAATACTATGTTTCTATTTTTGTAAAATAAACCAATTGACTAGCAAAAAAAAATTATCGGAAATCATAAATTTTTAGGGCCTCTGACTACCCCTAATT